>CAEFZX010032313.1:0-22398 GCA_903066825.1 Alfaro cultratus
CTCTTTCCCATATTGCTTGAAACCTGTGGCCTGCTTGATAATGTGGAACATCCTTCTTAAGTAGATTTCCTTTAATTGAGCTCACCAGACAAACTAATCAACCAGCTCTCTGAAATTAATTATAGTGATTCAAAGAGCCCTGACACACAGTATCATCTATAAATTTAATAGCACAACAAAAAATGTAATCTTTATGACACTTAAATCCAATTTGCATAATAATTTGGAACGCTGTGTATACATGTACATTTGGTCAGGGGAGGCAGGTGAAGCAGAGCCTCACCTGTCATTATGAAAAATTAATATATAACGATAAAATAATTTATATTGCTATTTTCACCCTGTGGTGTGTACTATGAAGTATTTATTGTTCATTTAGTTTAAATTTGATTATTTTTTCTTGAATAGGTGAGGCAAGCTGAGCCTCACCTTTGACTGCACAACCTCTCGCTAACTGCACTGGCCCTTGGAATTGTCCTAACATTTCCCCCCTATACGGCTCTCCTGTGTCTGGGGACTGAGATGGACGTAGAGCAACAATGGTGTCCCAAAAAGTCTCCTTAGAGGTGGCCAGACCAGGTCTGTAAGACATTTTAGGGTGGCACAAGTAAAAAAAAAATTAAAAAAAATGAAAAAATATTTTAAATATTTTTTTAATATATATATTTACACTCCTGCTTTTTAAAATGTAGTTTTCACCATAGGGCATACATAACACATAAGCAAGTAAACAAACAAAAAAATATTTTTCTAGCATTAATTTTCATAACTGTGCATATTTATACTATGTTTTATGTATTTAACTATTTATTGTGTTTACAATTATGTCTTGATTGAAGAAGATGACTATGTCTTTGTATGAACTTAACGTGATTCTATGTGTGGGTGAAGGTTTTTTTCTAGAGGGCGATGGTCCCTCTTGGCCCCCCCCTCAGGGGTGCCACTGTGGAGGAAGATTGATTTTGAGCTTTGTGTTGATTTTACTCTGTTTAGATTAGTGGTGGGACTTGATTCAAATTTTTAATCAACTTAATTGCAGGGTCTGTCTCAATTAATTGTGTTTTAATCGAGAAACATATTGACAAAAAGTGCAACATTCTCAATTTAGAAATGCTTTTTGCTGCTAAATTATTGCAAAAATAGACACATGAGCTCAACAACAAATTTATTTCTTGTTTTTAATCTGTTATTTTTGGAAATATGTTTTGCGGACGCTGACATTAGCGATGCTGCAGCATCATGTTTAGCTTTGAGGTGCTATTTTAGGTTAACTCCATTTTGGTTTTTTTGGCACATCTTGCACACAACAAAATAAAAAAAAATAGCAGGAAAGCTCCGCATCAAGTAGATCATTAAGTTTATTGTTTGTGACATCCGTAATCATCATACCTCGTTCCTTTAGTCGGCATCCGAGTGCGTAACCTCAGTCGGCTCACAGCGGCGTGGCAACAAGTGAGTGCATCTGAAAATAGCAGAGCCAAAAGCTGCGAGAGCAGCATCACAGGCCGAACCGCGACGCGACTCGTCGCAGCATCCCGACAGATGTCTCTCACCATCAGGCTGGCTTTTTCTGCTCTGATTAGAGGAAGCTTCAACAAGAATGTGCAGAGTCAAGCAGGGCTCCCTCCCAGAACGCCTGACTGTAGGATGTAAATGAAGGCTGGCTTTCCAGTCGCAGGCGCTTCTGCCTCATTTGGGGGGTTTGTTTTTACAAATAAAATCAAGTAATTAAAAGTAGAATGAGTGGAAAATAGTGGGGTTTTATTTGTGCAAATGGTACTGGTGAGATTTTAGACTCAACATGTCAGTCATTTCCTCATTTGAATAGGTTTTATGTTAATTAAACTGATTTTTTTGTATAAGTAGTTGTGACTCCAACTGGTAGAAATCAGGAGGTAACACACTCCTGAAGTTTGAAAGTGGAGTTCTGCATGTTTAATTAACGAATAATTTAAGAAACATTAAAAGAAAACTCAATTTCAGGCTATAAACGTGACAGACTTTGTCGATGTGTTTGAATCTCTGTTGTTTATTGTACAGCCATGTTCAAAAATGGTGTTACTAACACATCTCAGATGATTATTATTTATTTATTTATTGTACGTCTAAAGGATTAAAATCAGAACGGGACTCCGTTTCATGGAGGTCTTAAACAGATCAGTGTGAAAAGGGTTTAAATGGTTTTAAAAACCTGAGATAAGTGCAGTATGCTTTCCAGATGTCCAGTATTTGAAAGGAGATCTCTGATGATCCCAGACATTGAGTAGTGTGGAAAAAAGAAAAACTTCCCACAAAAAATCTGCATGTCGACAGCAACGACAAGGTTTTATTGAAAAAGTTGTTTAGTGGATTAGCTCTGCTAGCTCTGATACAGTTTAATTTTAGTTTTTGAATGACCTTTAAATGTTACGGACAGAAAGCATCAACAAATGTATCACTAACATAGAGACCTTGAATATGTTGTACTTAATGCAGCAGTTTAAATATATTTATATGAAAAAAAATACTTGGTTTAAGGAGGGAAGATGTGTTTTCTTCTCTGTTGCCAATTTATTTGAGCATTGATTAGAAGTTCAGTTCTCACATACAGTCTCAGTTCCAGCAGGAAAATGTCAAAGATCACACATTGAGAAAATATTTTTTTACAATGGCAGGTCAACAAAATCAGGGCCCTCTTTTGTCCCATATTTGAGCTAGAATACCAATAATTCTCGTGGTATTTCTAGGGCTAAAGCTAGGTTTATAGTTAAAACATTGTGTGTTCCTCAGTAGCCAAGGGTCCAGACCCTCTGGAAAAAGCAAACCATAGAACAAGGGCCTGGTTTTCACCAGACTACACCAACGAACATCCCAAGCAGTGGTGCACAAAGTGGGTATGCAGCATAGGCAACACATAGGGGCTCCATGCTAACGGCTGCGCCAAAACAATGGCAGAATAATTATCTCTAGTTGTTTGTGCATTAAAAAAACACTAGGGTTGCTAGAATGCATCTCCACACAACCTGGAAAGTATTTATCTGCGTCCTTGATGCTAAATATAAAAACCACACCGCTAGCTCGGCTCGCGTGGCCAACATGAACCTTCAAAAACACAATTATAGCTCAGCCTTTAGCGAGGTCGTTATGTGTTTGGCATGTTATTCAGATTGATCTCATGTGAATTATTTCATTAGTTTACATAAAAGTTTTATTGTATTGGAAAACATTTTGAGTGCCTCTAATAAGGAACAGTCACCTAACTTCATCTGGAATCATTTTTATCAATCTAGTTAGCCAACTGATTGCCATTACACCCTTTTATGCATATCAGCTTTTCATCTCAATGCTAAAGGACAATAATCCTCCCACACTGCCTCCTAATGCATTTGAAGTCTTAAGCACCAGGAGCCTGTAGCAAAAAGAAACAAATTAGTTTGTGAATTCCAGACTTGTTCATGCAGGATGAATATCAACTTATTGTAGCGTCACCACTTCCTTAACGAGGTTCCTTGAAAGTTTGTGCCTTCTCACATATTTCTTGGATTACCTGTGTTTGGAAGTATATGTGTGTGTGTGTGTTGTGTGAAACTCTTGTGTCAGTCAGTGTGTGTGCAATAGTAATATGAAAGGCAGCTGCGGGTTGGCGTGTTGCAGGGAAGCAGATTAAACGTCTTCTTGACCCTCTTCCTTTCCTCTCCTGCAGCATTTCCTCCACCACTCATCCTCTGGACTTATCTTCCTCCTCTAACTCTCTATATTTCCTGTCTCCTGTCTGTTTGTAGAGTTTTTTTCCCCTCCTCTCTCACCCTCCCTTCCAGTCGTAAGTTTTCCCTTCCACCCCGTTTCATCAATCTCCCCGCTCTCGTCCCTTTGTCCTCCTCCTCCAATCGCATTGCCTTCCTCTCTGCGGCTCTTCCCCTCTCTCTTTTCTCATCACAATGACACTTAGATTATACAAGTTGTGTGTGTGACTCCCACTTTTTTCCCCTTCGCCATATCTAATCCTCCGTGGCACGCTGGCTGCCAGCAGGAATGGGGAGAAATTCACGGCTCCGAAGAGAAGCGACATGGGATTTTTGAGTCCGTGTCGTAAAATTTCGCTCCCCGCCATTACACACGGGGAGGTGGGGGGTGGGGGGGCACACAGGGGTAGCTGACAGGTTGTCAGGGGAACCAAATTAGCCCATGCGCTAAGATTTCCAGGTTCTTGCCACTGATGTCAAAATGATGCAGAGGAAAGGGGAAATAATAATGATTTAGAATAATTACTATATTTAGGTGATAAATTACACACAGGGCAAATTTACACACACACACACACAATGTCAAAACATTGAGTTCAAATATTACGAATTTATAGTTAGATTTTCTTTTGTTTCTGCAACTTTAATAGACAGTTTGGTTATTTTAAGGTGATGTTCCGTAAAGTCATCAGAAATAGTTTCCTTACCTGTTGTAGTCAGACATCTTATAGAAGGGAGGCTGGTAGAAGATAACATCTGGTCAGACAGATGCTTTTTTTTTTTGTGGTTAATTTTAGCAAATTTTAGCATTTGGAACTGATACCTTGCTTTTTAGAACAAGATATTTGATACAATTAAGACGTGTACTTATTCAAATTCCAGAGCCAAATGAATGGTTTTCTTCTGGAAATCACCACTAAATCTTTACAGGTAACACATTCAGGTAACTCCTATAAATCTTTGCCTTTAAAAGACTTCTCAGAACAACAAACCAACGTTGCTACATTTCGTCAGTTGTGGCTAATCATAGACAGTCTCGAAACGTGCGGGCTAAATATACAAAACCTGCTTCTTTTTGCCATAATGTAATAAAATTAGTGGTGGAACTTGATTAAAATTGGAAATGTAATTAATTAATTGTATTTAATCATATTTTAATCTAAAACTACCTACAGCCTCAAGAACCCTTCAAAACCCTTTTCTGTTTCCAAAAATATGTATTGTTTTTAATCTCTTATTTACATTATTCAACCATCAGATTGGTGCGGAGTGCTTTTCTACCCATTCATCGTTCCAGTGTTTTGCTAAACCATTCATGGAGCTTCTTTGAACAAATCCTTCTTTAGAAATGTGGACTGTGGACGCTGACATTAGCGTTGGGGACGTTAGCGTTGCTAATGTGTTTAGCACTGAGATGCTATTTTAGGCTTGAAAAGCTTCACTGATAGGCTAACTTCTTTTAGCACAACTTAAACACAACAATCCTCCCATCAGATTGTTTTTTGAAGCAAAAATTAACCAAGAGAAGTGGCGCTGTCTTCCGTCGCTGTTATTTGGATGTTGCCTTTGCATTGGATTTACGGTTGTACTGGAAACGCACAAAATACAAAGATTCCGCTGGGAACCTTTTGAATTAAGGCATTAAAATCAATGTAATTAATCCAAATTAGCATGTTAAAGTTCCAACCCTGAGTAGAACTTCACACTTCACCAAAAGATTCAAGTTTTCTTGCTTTCATCTGTTTTCTTTTAGACAGTTTCAATAATTTTTCCCACTTATTTAACTTTCCTACTTAATTTGATCTTCTTGATAAATATGTTAGCTCTTCCACATGTTTGAATTTACATTTCAGAATATTGTATCACCTCCTCGTTTCCTCCTCTAGGTCTCTCAACAAGCCCTTCCTTGAAAGCAGCCAACCGTAACCAACAGCATCAAAATCCACTTAAAATGCTGCAGACGACATAGAGTAGATATGTGTTCCCTTGACATTGAGGAAGATCTGGGCCGTTAATTTTCGTCAGATGTTCCCCCCGCCGTCCTGCACCATGTAGACCGCAGCTTATATTAAAAGGATTAGGCAGAAACAAATAATGCATAGACATATTTTTCTTAAAAAAAGAAAACCCATCAAAGCCGCTGTTTGTTAGCAGTGTCTAATTTGATTTTAATGGGAAGTAAATGTTGCCTTCATGATGTAAACAGCAGCTGAGGTTACCAGAGAGCTGTTTGTTTGCTTCCAACGAAGCGTTTTCTTGTCTTTTTGGACTCGTTTTGGCCTTTGCACCATATTCTGTGACCACCGTTTATTGTGACCGTAGGAGGAGCTGTTGCATTTTAACACTTTGCTACGCCTACACCAAAAACATAACGGTTTTCAGAGGGCGGAGGAACAAACGCAAAAGGAACAATAAATAAAAAGCAGAGGAAAGAATAAAAAGTTACATCTGACCACTAAAAATATGACTGTTAGGGGAATTTAGACCGTCACAGGATATGACAGGTCTTATCAGATACTGTGACCAAAATGTAACTTATAGAAAAAATATTAAATTCTTCAGTAGTAGAGTTTAGTATTTTGCTTTTCATGCTTCGGATTTTCATTTACTTTTCATTTTGCATCCCAACCCCGTTCCAAAGCTGACGTTTCTGGCGTAGCATCGCGTTAAAATGCAACAGCGCCTCCTACAGTCACAATACATGGTGGTCACAGAACGTGGTGTAACACCGGCCACATTGGTGGTCACCTAATATGGCGCAACACCGCTTGGACAGACAGGTGTCCACTGCGTCCTGTGGACGGCAGCAGCAGGAGAATCCCGCATCCTCCTCATGTCCCGATAATGGCTTTCGATCGCCCCCTGCCAACCCGAGGCCCTCCTCTCTCTCTCTCTCTCTCTCTCTCTCTCTCTCTCTTATCTCGAGGCCCAGGTCTGGCCTCCGTAACGCCGCTCCTCTCTCCTGGCAGACAGGAGGCACAATTGAAAACGGCAGCAGGTGCAGGATCTTGAGGACAGTCCCTATAGACGGGTTGTTATTTGTCTGATTAGCCGCCTTTCCTCCCTGTGGGTTCACCGCAGGCCCGTGTGGAACACGTCTTCGTGTGATTAGCAGCAGAGGCGATAAGGAGACGATAACGCGGCTTATTTCTGGTAACTTTCCTCGATTCCAGAATCCAGATCTTCACGGTCGTGATAGCTGGTGCAGAGGGGAGGAGGATGACTGAAAATCACGACGGACCCCCCCCCTCCATTGGAAGAAGAAGAGCTGCAGTTGTTAGCTGCTTTCATGTCAATGAACTTAATTGATCCGTTCCATCTAGAAAACAGATAAAATCATCTCATATTTTTAATCATTTTCCGCCCTTCCTCTCTTAAACTAGCTTTGCATCTAACGTTATTTAGGTCATTGTTCACGGTTCGTTACAGAGCTGAGGTTATTTCCGATTTAACTGATAAAACAGTAGCAGTTTTTCCATCAACTCTTTTTTTAATGCACATTTTGAAGTATTGCTTTGGAAAAGGTTAACGGAAACAGCAAAATTTTAAATATAGCTTTTAAATATAGCTTTGTTTCCATTATAAATGTAAGCAAAATGTTGTCAATATGCCGCTAGTGCAAAAAAATAAATAAAAAAATGTCAATTGGGGTGTTTAAATTAAATAACAAATGCCAAAATCACACCTGGATAAATAAATCTGTTCAAGCTATCATCATTCAAAATCATTCTGCGCCGTCATCCTCCTTCCACTTGTTCTTAATCACAGTTTTGCAAAATACACTAATTTCAATTCACCTGAAAAATCCCCTCATCCTACCACAATAAAATGTTGCTTCGAAATTAGCGTATTTCTATTAAGCACATTTAGGTATGTAATTCCAATTTGCGACATTTGAAGGTCAGTGGAAACGCAACTACACTTGAAGTGGTTTTTGGTTTTTCTGAAAAAGAGTTAATGCACAAAGGGGAGATGAAAACACATTTGCCGAACATTTTAGTGTTTATTACAGCAATCATTTATTTGGCAGTATGCTTTTGCATAGCCTGGTTGATTCCCTCCAAATCAGGAAACGGAAAAATTCACATGACAATTGGATGGAAACCTGCTGTGGCTCCTGACGTGTCCCATATCCTGTCCATGTTTGTCGCAGGAGTTTTTTGAGAATCCGGCGTTCAGGCCCGACGGTCTGAAGCTCTATCCGACGCTGGTGATCCGAGGCACGGGTCTGTACGAGCTGTGGAAGACGGGCCGCTACAAGAGCTACACGCCCAGCGCCCTGGTGGACCTGGTGGCCCGCATTCTTGCCCTGGTGCCGCCCTGGACACGGGTGTACCGCGTCCAGAGGTGAGGGAACCGGAGGATCGGAGCAATCGGACTCGCACATATATGACTTCAAAGTCATGTTATCAGTAAAACCCCAAAGCCCACCTGAATGTAATCTATCGAAAAAGAAACATAACTGGCAGGTCAGAGAGGAAGTTTAGAGTGTGGCACAATTGCAAATGTGTCAAGACATTTTCATTTGTACCGTCCTACTACAAGGTTTCTACAAGTTTCACCAAATCAAATTTAAGACTAAAATTTAATACCAGTATCATGACAGAAATGTACAAACGTCGATAAGTTTGTACTTACCCATGATGGATGCAAAAAAGCCTAGCAAACCAGCCAGGGTACATCGGCAGAGAGAAAATAAATAGAACGGACCAGATTGAATAGTATTGGAAATTTTCTTTTAAAATGTTTTAAAAGAAATTAATTTAAGACATTTTAAGCACTTAGTTTTACATACGTGAATCTAAGGCTATTTAAGACAACCTAATCAATAAAATCCAGGCGCTGTAACTTTTTCTGTAGCCCGTTAGACTCTAGAGAATCTTCTGATAACAGCTTTGTGTTTTAAATATTTTATCAATCAAATCAAAGCAGGTTTTCATCTATTTATTCCAAATTACATCAATGTGAAAAGATGTTCAGTATTTAATTTTAAAATTAGTGCTTTTCAAATACACAATGTTTATTTGTTATTGTTCTTAAGTTTATTTAGCTGTTTTTTTATATACATTCTGCCACACCTGGCTGTTTTGAGCAAATTCATGATCTTTATATGGCCCAAAGTGAAAGATTTTTACACCCTTGATAGCGATTAAAGTAATGTGATAGAATGGTCTAGTCAGAGTACGACCCTTCTAATCGAGGGTCTTTGTCGTTAAAGTACAATACACACTTTCAGAGTGTATTGGTTTTGTTTTGCCAATCACGTGCTAATGTTGGTCAGTCATTTGAAATACTTTAAGGTTGGCGGTTAAAGTAGGGGGAAAGTTCTAGCTTAGTACGGCACCGAGACAGTAACAGATGTGGTGCTAATGGTTTCTGCTCTGCCCCACCAGGGACATCCCCATGCCACTGGTGAGCTCCGGCGTGGAGCACGGCAACCTGAGGGAGCTGGCTCTGGCTCGGATGAAGGACATGGGCACTGAGGTGAGACAGGAAGGAGCCTTAAAGATCGCGCCTCGGCTTATTTTTCAGCTAACGGGCTTTTTCAGCCCGGCGGCGAACCATTGAAGGGGCCGGCAGCGGCCACCGGCAGATAACAGGAGTCACTTTCATTCATGGCAGGGCGAGATGATAGATCCAGAAAGCCTCTCTGGTACAGCTGAGCGCAGGAGGACTCCCCTCCCTCCATCCCTCCTTCATGTCTAAGTGGGACGTAGATTACAGCTTTGGTGACAGGAGGCAGGAAACCCCTCAGCTTTCATCAGACGCGCTCGGCAAAATCCACCCTTAGATAAAAGCCATGGGGCAGGGAACGCTTCTGTTAAAAACAAGAAAAGTTAAAAAAAATAAATAAAACTACAAGTTCGCTGCTTTCTTCACTTTGTACTTCAGCGTCTAATCCCCCCTATTTGTCTTTTTTCTGCCCAGGCTTCATTTGAATACAGAGTGGCAGGAAGCGTGTTGCGTTTGACGTTCCTGCGCCGCGTATCTCCACAAACCTGTTGTGATGCGGAGCGGAAATTATCCCCGACTCTGACCTAGTTTCCATCTGCCTCTTTCCTTACGTTTTAGCGGTTTTCAGCCTTGCTTCGGGGCTTTTATGTGAGCGTATCTGTTGCCATCCAGGCAGAGAGGAAAGTTCTCCTTTCCGACTTAAAAATAAATCTACAAGGTTTCTTCTTTCCTGTGAAGTCTAGGCTCTCTAGAAAGTGACCATGAATCAAGATGCCTTTAATGTTATGGCGTGTAAGATTACTGACCTGGATGGACATGAGGGGTTGTCATGGCAACAGCTAAAATTGACGGGCACTTGTTAGTTTGACCCATAATACTCCTTTATCAACACAGCAGAGGCCGTAAGCCAATGACTTCAGTCTGAGAAACTAAAGTAAACATACGCTCCGCTAACTCTAAAGCGCTACACCAACACAGTATTTAGCGGAAGCTGATCTCTACATTCAACCATGTTGATACCCACCGAGTGTCAGTGTGTTACATCTCCCTCAGTTGAACTCTGTTCAACTGAAAGTTTACAAAACTTTATTTTTCAAAAGTTTATTTTTCCAGATAAATTCTAGAGGACGTTAAATGTTTTTAAAGTTAGCAAAAACGCTCAAGAGCTGAACCAAAAATCAGCTCTGCCGTTAGCGCATTAGCAGAAGTGTGTCCACCACTGGCTCAGGGTGATCAAGTTCCAGGACAGCATAATGATGTATTTGAAAGAAAAAAACATTTTAATAAACCAAAACAATCCATCTAGTTACCCAGAGATGTGATGTTCTTTTCAGTGCCGAGACGTACGGACCCGAGAAGTTGGCATTCAGGAAATCCACCACAAAGTCAGGCCTTACCAGGTAAACCTCCCACAGACCGAAAACATCCATGGAAACATCGCGACCAGCCGTTTCCTCACTCTGCTCTGAGTGCAGGTGGAGCTGGTCAGGAGGGACTACGTGGCCAACGGCGGCTGGGAGACCTTCCTGTCCTACGAGGACCCGGAGCAGGACATCCTGATCGGTCTCCTGCGCCTGCGCCGCTGCTCGCCCCAGTCCTTCCGACCCGAGCTGAAAGGAGGCGTGTCCATCGTCCGCGAGCTGCACGTCTACGGCAGCGTGGTCCCAGTGAGCAGCCGCGACCCCAGCAAGTTCCAGCACCAGGTGAAAGAGTTACATCTCGTCCTCAGCTCTCTGCGGAGCCCGTCTGCAAAGCCAATTACAAAGACGAGCCTCCTTGTGGTGTTTTAATGATCCTGCAGGGCTTCGGCATGATGCTGATGGAGGAGGCTGAGCGAATAGCCAGAGGGGAACACGGCTCGCACAAACTGGCTGTCATCTCAGGTAACAAGCTGAACGATTACGAGCTCACATGCAGTCAGAATCGGCATGAATGTCGCACTCATTTTGGATTTATAATGATTGAGGCTTTTCATTTTTCACACCTGAAACAAAATCATTTTTAACAATGAGAAGTGGCAGCACAAAATTTATTCAGATAGAGGCTTACATATCTCTATTTTATGCATAAATTGTCTGAATGTGTTGTTTTATTTTACGGTTGGCGAGACAGAGGAACTAACTGTGGGAGTAGTTAAAAAAAAATAAAATAAAACTTTTATCCAAAATGGGAACAGAGATAAAACAGTCCTACCAACTCACCACTCGTAACAGATGTTCTGGGGTGCAAAAAAACTTGACCTATAAATAAGGTCAACAAAAAGTGCAATTAGCAAACAGCTGTTAAATTAAATACATAGTTACTTGTAACATTTCAAAATTCCACCCAGACATCCTATTAATAATCAGGTTTTACATTAATCACAAATTAGCATGTTTGGTTATTCATTAGCCATATTATGAACATCAAGTCATTTATTAAAAATACATTCAATACTCTGTTAGAATAAATCAAAAGTAAACCCAGGCTTTTCACTAACAATGCCAAAAGCATTAGCATTTCTAAAGATGTCAAAATAAACCAAAAAATAAATAATTGTTAGACATTAACCAAATATAATCAGTCGTCCATTTCAGGATGGAACACCAGTCACAATATACACCAGCTCAACAATAACTAGACTAGACTAACTAGTTTTCATTGAGTTTTGGGACGTTAAAAGCTGATGTAAGCAGCTTTAAACAGCAGCTCCAGCCATGCAGAGTCAGCACTGTTATAACAGCGCCCCCCGGTGGCTGGAGGAATGAACGGGTTGGTGAAGTTGACTTAATGTCTGCAGTTATCCTGGTTGTTGTTTTGTTTTTAGCTGTGAGAACATCACCTTCCTTTCATCGTCTTCTTCTGCAGGTGTAGGAACTAGAAACTACTACAGGAAGATGGGCTACGAGCTGGAGGGGCCGTACATGGTGAAGCAGCTCTACGGCGCACAACTGGACTGACCGGATGTTTTCCCTTATCTGGACGGTGCAAACAGAACCACAGACGCACACAAATTATTATGATTTTTCTTTTGTTTTGTTTTTTTATCAAAACAATAGTCCTGGGAAACAATTCCTGCCATGTTTGCAGAGAAACTCTTCCAGCAGCACAGAAAGGAGATAATGCTGAGGTTGTTTCCACAGGCCATTCATCTGCCATTATCTGAAGCTGCTGCATTCGCTCTGCTTTATTTAGATAAGGAGACGTGTGAGTAGACACGGGGGGAGAAAGTACAGCTATTTGGGGGGGTAAGGAGGACGAAGCCAGCCTCGTCTGGTTAGAGACTCTTCACTCCAGATGGTGGCGCTAACGCCTGGCGTTTCAACGTTTAAAGACCCCGACATGCCTTTAATGTAAAACAACAAACCTACAGAGGGGAGTTCTGATTTCTGTTACGTGTTTGTCTGGGATTAACGTCACGGTTCGAGTTAATCGTGTTTCTGTTGCAATCATGTGAAAGGGAAACGGTTGGCTGCCGGGGGATGGCTGGGAAATCTTCACCGGCCAGCGGTTGTGTAATTGAACAATTTCAAATTATTGGGCAGGAAATAAGTCTTAGCGTTACATAAATTGCTTTTTAAGCCCTCTCCATAATCCTGTTTGTTTTTGTGCTTTTTTGTTTGTTTGTTTCGTCATGCATTCTGGAAACATCCTAAGGAAACACTTTAAGGAATAAAGTCTTTTACAGGTAAACTTGACTAAAATATCTTAAATTCTTTTAAAAATATAATTGGCCTTAAATACTTTATTCACATATCTTAAATGTTGTTGTGGCAGACCTATTTAATCTAGAATATTCTATCTAGTTAAAATAAATCCTCAAAACTTTTCTGTCAGGTAAAAGTTTTGAGTTGCGTGCAGATGTGGCTACCAGTAACTATGCTAACATGCTCTTGCTACATAGCAAAGGTATGTATTTTAGCTAGCAAGGGTACAAACCTGGCTAGCTTTTTTGCATTTGTGATGGGTGAGTGAAAATTGATTGCCAGTAGGCTGGACAACGGTCATCTTTGCCATCAGCTCACTTCATACTTTTAGAGCATTCTGCCTGAAAAAGCTTGGCATCACGGTGGTTAAGAGTGCCAAGCTAAAACAGCTTGGCACTGTGTGGGTTAAGACTGTAGAGACCAAAGAGCATCTCAAAATATTCTATTTTCTTTCAATTTAAGTCGTGACACAGTTCTTAAATTTTGTCGTGGCAGAACTATTTAATCTTGAATATTCTATATAGTTTTTTAAAAATTCTCGCGGAACTTTTCTGTCGGGCAAAAGCTTTTGTCGTGTTCATTGTGTTTTGAGACGTCAGGCAGTTGCAGCTAACAGTAAGAAGCTTCTTATACATTTTTTAAGTATATAAAGAGCTACCAATAACGACAGGTTTAAAACTGCCTAGCTTTGTAGCTTTTTTGCCTCAGCCATGGGTAAGTTAAAATTTATTGTCAGTAATCTGGAAGACATTCTTGGCTGACTTCAGTGACCAGCCCCTATGAGGTCAGGTGCATTCTGCCTAAAACAGCTTGGCACTGTGTGGGTTAAGACTGTAGAGACCAAAGAGCATCGCTAAATATGTCATTTTCTTTATATTTCTGTCATGACAGGTCTTGAAATTCATTCAAAATGATCTTAAGAATGTCTTAAAAAGTTTTACATTTGAGTTGAAGCCTGCAGAAACCCTGTCACATATGTTCCATAATGTTATGGATGTCTGGCCCCTTCCGGAGGCCCCTGTTGATGACCCTATGAGCCTGTTTACCTGGCTCATTTGACCCAGACCTTTCCAATTACGTCTCCATCAGCCGCCTGTCTGCTGAGCGTTGACTGAGGGCTGCGTTCAGCCGCGCCGCTACCGGAAAGGATTTGTCATCTGAAAAATAGCCAACAATAAAGGGCGAGAAACCTCGTAAAGATTCCGGCTCATCGGGGCGACTGAAGCCAAACCGACACACCTAATTTCCCCGACCCGGGACTGCGCTCTTACTGCCGCTGTCGGTGCTGCAGTCCCGACGCGGTGAGGAACAGGCCGCATTCGGGCTTCCTCTCCTCTCCTCTCCTCTCCTCTCCTCTCCTGGCCGGGGGGGGGGGGGGAGGAAGACTCGGGGGTCCGAAAGCTAAGANCTCGCCTCTCCTCTCCTCTCCTCTCCTCTCCTCTCCTCTCCTCTCCTCTCCTCTCCTCTCCTCTCCTCTCCGTTATCAGCTGTGAAATCTGAAAGGACTCCCCGCTCCGGCTCTGTGCGGAGCTGATTTGGTCAGTTTGCTTTAATCGTCATTCCAACGGGAACACAAATGTGTGTGTGTGTGTGTGTGTGTGAGCGGTGTGGCTCCTAAAACTCCGCCGAGCTGAAGGTTACAGGATTTATCTGCAGAGATTGCAGCGGTACGAGGAGGAAAAGCATCCGGCTCTGTTTGCACTAAATAGATTCCCCTTTAATATTAGCAGCACGCTGCTCACTGCAGATAGATTCTATCTGTGTAATTGTTCCTCCAGCCTGGTTGGGTACAGTTAGGAGCCCACATTCTGCCGGTGTGAAATTCTGCTCAATTGTTTAGTGCGGCTATCAGAAATCTCCAGTGACATCTACAGTTATACAACCAGAAAAATATCTCCCTGCGTCAACAGTAGCATTGCATTAAAATTAGATTTGAATTTCTAAACTTCTTCCACCTTTAATGTCCACCTGTACTGGATAAAGCTCTGAGTCTGAGCCAATGGGACGTCACAGAAAAGGTGGCAAAAAGACGGAAGCAGTTGCAGGAAAAAGTAGCTGCTTTTTTCAGAAACCATAAAGGGGACACAGCAAATATGTGAAATGGTGTACAGCACTCTGGTCAGAATGTAACTGTGTGAACTACATAGAAAACACTGCTGGGTGGAAACCAACACCCCAAAGTCAAACGTATAGTAGTGGCACCATCATGCTGCGGGGATGCCGTTGTTCCGCATTGACAGGGAGGATGAAGCGATCGATTTTAGAGGCTGCAAATAATCGGACAGCAGCCAGAGGTGCAGCAGGAGGGTTTAGGTTGGAGTTTGTGTGGTGCTTATCCAGCCAACTTCACATCTTAAAGCTGCAGTACGTAACTTTTACAATCTGTTTTTATATAAATTTGTTAACCTATCACTATGTCAAGACAGCATGAGACAGATAATCTATTAAAAAAAGTTCCTCTGCCGCCTACATGTGGTCCTAGTGCCATCTGCAGAAACGCACCATCCCCGGCCAGAAACAACCAATCAGAGCTAGGAGGAGGGTCTTTGTGCTGCTAATTAATCTTGTGTATATGCTGCTCACATCTTCACCCTTACTCTATGCTAACGCTATATCTAGTTCTGTACAGCAGAACATGTCATCGATGCTAAGGCTAGTTAGCATGGCCTCAGATTATCGCACATAAAGTTTTCCTGTGAGGACGAGTTGTTTCTCCGTCATTAGCACATCGAGCAGCGAGAACAATAACTCGGCCCGACTGATTGTTTCTGTTTCAACAAATATGTAAATACTCCAGCTTTAATCCAGCAGAGAATATGTGGGAAAGATACAAAAATTGATCCGTCCAACCTGACTGAACTTGTTTTGCAGAGGGATGGACTGCAGTTGAGACCGACGCCAACAGGCCTGCAGCTCTGACTGCTTTTAAAGATGGCCGTTCAAAATATGGATGGAGGAAAACACAAACGCAGCGCACACGTTTCAGCATGAAATAGAAATGAAAACCATTTATCATTTTCCACTCTGTGTTAAAGTCAGAGCCGATTCCTTCTGGTCCCATTTATCCCCTTCACAGAAACTGCCACAATTCATGAGTCAGTAATTACGTCAAATTACCGCGGACATGAATAATTTACTAAACAATTATTTGACTGTTTTAATGAGATGTTAATGCTCCCTTGCTGCAGTGCATCAGGAATAACTTTACCTGTCAAAGTCAGAGGGTGGGGCTTAAGTTTCCTCTTCAACAATATTGGGTAGAAATAGACTTGCTCTGGACGTCAGCCAATCAGATCTTAGCATCGACGTTATGAGCTGAAGTGTTTTATGAAGGTTTAAATTATTTAATAGTGTACCGCAGCAGTAAAAACATGGAATAATTCAGTGATTAGCGTCAATCATTTAAGATTTTCACAAATTTTACTTTAAATTATACCTTTAAAAGATTAAATAAATATGGATGACTATTGTTGTTAGAACAACATGTGTAAGATACTGACCGGTCATAATGTCTCAACAGAAACCCACTTAAAGAAAAAAAGATAAAGCTTTGCTGAAAGTTTCTTCACCGGGGGAAAGTTTCTACATCGATGGTGCGCCGGACGAGTTTCTCGCTGTCCAGACTGGCCAGCTGTAAATTGATGCCTTCCTAATGCAATTTCAATTTTGAGTAATGGGGCATAAGAGCCTTTGGCAAGTACAGATTAGTCAAATTAAGTTGGCGCGTCCTACAGACGTTCTTTTCAGCTCTGCGTTCCCCGCTAATGGAATCCCTCCATGCAGCTCAGTGAAGATTTGAGAACATTTTTATTTATTTTAACGGTTTTGAGGAGTTTGTAATGCTGGAATGTTGAGCTTTTATTTAAAAAAAAATAAAAATGGGGGTGTGCACTGTAATAATAATATTCATCTTTATTTAAATTACATTTCATTTACAAACACAAGTCGTTTCAGGCTTTGAAGAAAGAAAATAAAGGTTTCCATTGAAGGACTGAGACTGATGACCCGTAATAAATGCTGTGGGTGTCGGGCCGATCGGATCAGGACCAATCCTGAACCCGGGTTTTAATTTCCTGTTTGCAGCAGGACAGTTTATCAGTGACATCACTGAGCCTCATGCTAGTTGCTCTTTGACTTTTTAATCACATACACAAAAATACTCACACTGTACAAGAAGGAGACGACTTTTTAAAATCCTCTTTATCACACAAACACGTTAAAAACATTCAAGCAATATTTTAAAAAGCAAAACGCTTAAATATGTATCTGACCATTTACTCTGTAAACACCTTGAAATTATTATTTTTTATTAAATAGCACCAGTCAGGCCTGGGAGTATGACAAATGAACTTTTGTATAACAAAACAAAACTTATCACTTTTTTTTTTAATTAAAGTTACTTCAAATCTTTTAAGACAGCAGAAATGGTGGTAGTTCAGAATGTGATGCATGTTTTTTTAAATATGCGGGAAAAAAGTTACAAAAATGTAAGTATTTCACCTGCCTACGGAAGGCTAGAAGTGCCACAATCTAGAAAATGTTAAGTATATTATATGTGACTATTTAAATTACATGGTGAACAAGTTAATCAGATGAATTAATTATCTTAAATATGTTACATTTATTTTGAACGTTCATTTGAAATTAAGAGACCAGCTGATTGGTCTGCAGTTCGGCTGACGGGCTGACGGGCGACGTCGCTCCGAAACTGAGTCATCCAGCAACATGCAGCGCTAAACCAAACTGCTGTAGAGATGTAGTCTAATTAATAATGACTCACTTTGGTTTTTAGAGCAGGATTCATAGTAAGAGTAAGTTTAGGTAAATCAGATCTCACCACCCAGGAATACGTTAAAGGTTGAACGAGTCATAATCTGCTTCAAAGTGTGTCTGAATTGTTTTATTCTGAATTGTAGCACAAATATGCATTTATTTAATTATAAATGTATTTGTAGTAGTGTTGCACTTCTGGTTCAATAGAGGCAGTGAGGGAAGAAAGTTTTTTGTTTTTTTTTATTTAATAAGTTGTCAGGTTTACATCTGTTGCAGACTGACATCAGTGCTTCTCTAGTCTCTAAATTTTCTTAACTTTTAAAGCTAAAGAAAATAATCAGCAAAACATGCCCAGCTTATTTACATAAATACCCTTTTACAAGATAAAGACACAAATTTTATTTGCATATTTAACAAGGAATGCTACATTGAAGTGCAATGGAAAAAATTTTTTTAAATAAATTTCAGCTACTTTTTTTTTTATAGCAGGTGAAACATTTGTTTTATCATCACCCAACATCAAAACTCATTAAGACCTTAAATGAAGCAGAGGACCAACATACTGAGTGTTTTAGGATCACGTTCCCTTTGCATAGCCTCCGAACGTTCTGGTTCGGGCAGTACAGGAACAGCTGCAGTCGGAACGCGCCACATTTGGTTTCGCCGAGCCGTTCCCGTCTCTAGGGTCCGTCAGTGGGCGTCGTCTCTCAAAGCGGAGCGCACCCTGGCCTCCAGCTGGTCCGCCGAGGGCCGAGCGTCCGGGTTCAAGGCCAGCATGTCCAAAAGCAGGGCGCACATGGCTGGGCCGGGCGGGGGCGGCAGCGGCGGCGCCCTCTTGAACTTCATAGGGATGCACAGCTGGAGGTCGGCGTTCTCCCACAGAGCCTCCCCCAGGGGCATCAGCCACCGGCCCTTACACACGTAGGCACCTGGATGACGGCACATTCAGGAAAGTCAGCTTAGACCCTCGAGAGCTAGCAGTGGCTAAAACATACAGACATACATACATAACATTTTGTTGTGCTTTCTTGCACGATGACAATAAAGGAAGGTATGACTCCTTAAATGACAGACTGCTGCATCCTCAGTGCACAAAGGAGCGTTTATCGTAGATCCTTCCTGTCAAAGCTGGAAGATTTCATAATCATCACTGCTCCCAAAAAACAAAACTCAGTAAGTCTCAACTCTGCTGTTTGCTGTTTTCCCTCCCTTCATTTCTTGTAACTAGTGACTTTAAAAAGTATTTCACCCCCTTAGATATTTTTACACTTTTTGTTTGTCATAAATGAATGGTGATCAAAGCATTTGGTTTTTTTACATATATTCTTTTAGCCACCAGCTGCAGTCTGTGTTTTCAAGGCAAAGCCTCCATAGACAAACCTTTTTCAGAAGCTGCTGCCCTGCATTAGGAGGAGTCTACTTTTTTTTTGACAGTTTAAATACACATGATGCCTTAGCCAACATTCCCAAATAAACAGATGCTGCCAATGATGCTGCATTGTTAAAGCAAAACAAAACAAATAAAAAGCCCTCAAATGAGCAATCATTACCACTGAAGACTTAATCAACTTACATTTTAAGTCTAAAATTAAGATTTCAAAGACTTTAAGCAGAAATGCTGTCTTTACATCGGATTGTGTCGTCTCCAGGCAGACCTCATAAACTGATGAAAACACCAAAACCCAGGCGCTCCATTTTAGGTTTCCCAAGACTACAGACATAGTAACACAGAAAAAAAATGAAGTGTAACAAGAAAAGGCTTTTTGTGTTTTTTGAATTGTAATATTTTCATGTTCAAACAGAGCAGAGAAGCATTTACCAAAGAGCCAAAAGGTGTTGCACTATATACAACGCCAAAAAAATGAAATGTTTCTGGCAGCAGGAAGGCAGTTCTTTGTCAATATCCAATCATATTTGATCTTGTACTTACAAAAATCAATAGGATTCATTTCACAGATATGTCAAAATGACTCAATCATACTTTACTGTGACCACATGTGATTTTACACAGCGGGTGTGTGAGATCTGGGTCACTTGTTTGGGAAAAGGCCAGCACTGGAACACACACTGAACATTTTCCCATTGTGTCCCATTACAACCACACAGCTCAGCATCGTGACGTCGAAGACGTGGAGAAGTTTAATGCAGAGTGAAGTTAGAGAACGATAAACTTTGCTTTGTTTTTCATTTTAAGATAAAATTTTTTTTTTTTGTTGCTTTTTTACAAATGAACAAGAACATAGCTGCTTTTCCATTTACAAATCATTTTTGTACGAATTTGACGTGTTTCCATTGAGCAAATATATTTTTGAAATTCCACGTTTTTTGATAAAACGTTTTTGCACTAGGATGAAATGGGTTCTTTTGGTCGTATCGAAATTAGAAAGCTGCAACTGAAACACTTTGTTCGCATCGCACGAGTCACATGGTCAACAACCAGATGTTACTACCAGCGGAAAAAAGACGAAGAAGTCGATGACAGGAAGTGGTCGGTTGATGGTGCGACGCGCTTAACGATTTATCGCGTGACCAAACGTATTCACGTGTGACTTCAGTTACGTTTCGGATTTAATGGAAACACAGCAATCACGAAATTGTGTTTCTTCAACATTAGCGGAATCTCGAATCTATTGGAAGCACAGCTAGTGGCCAAGAGACAAAACCCATAAAGTAGAACTTCAAGGGTTGTGAATATTCTACTTTTGTTAATCTGCTAGAAGAACAAACTCCCTCTTTTTAATTTTCTCTCTGTATAAGGCAAAACAAACGTCTTGCTCTTAGCAGTAGATAAGATAAGACTAATAACTTAAATTGCTCATTTGTCAAGGAGTTTGTCTGGACAACGTTGATTAAATGACAAAATTCTGTAGATTAATGAAGATTAAAACAAGCGAAATTTGCATCGCCAAACCATACCCGTTTTAAAAATGAAGGTAGATTATCCATGAGGGTAATTAAGAAGGCATCAACTGGTGCTTAATCACAGGGTTAGGACTCCTGAGCTGTACACTTGTTCCAGTCTTTCAACTGGTTTTTAATCACCAAAAATGAATCCAATACCAGACGCCGGACGTGAAGTGTTCTGGTTCTGTGTAAAGCTACAGTTATTTAATTAATTGAGGTTTAAGGGAACAAAAACCTGAGGTTGTTTTGAACTTAAGCAGGTTCCCCCCCACTATTGGGTCGTCAAATAAATTGTGCATTTAGTGAAAGAATGAAGCTACGCTAATGGACCCTTTTATATGACCATTAGAGTCCTTTAAAAAAAGAAAGAAAAAAAAAAAGGCCATAAAAATGGCCAGTCTTTCTGCGCTCGAAAGCCTGTGTTAGTGTTTCTACTGAGGCTAAAAATAAAACGTTGACTTTGGACTTTTGTGCTGTTTAGGGATTGAAGAGGAAAACTGTTTTTCTTCTTGTGAATCTAACTTAAGCTTCAAATTATAGCAATAAACACTAAAAGTATATTTTTGGGGGTATTATTTTTTTCAACCAGGTACTCTACACATTAGCAGGAGTTAATTGTGTTCCCCAGTAGGAATGGGCTGACATGAGATTCTCACAGGATGGTAACATTCAGTTATAAGGTGCCGATTTCAGTCACAATGTAAAGAAAATGTGTAAAATATGATTTCATTAAGCATTTACAGACAGATATCACTAGATTGAACTAGTGATATAACATGGTTATCTAACATAAGACCTTAGTAAAACTATATCCAAGGTTCCTAAATGTACATTTAGGAGAAAAGGAGATGAAGGAATGAGAGTTTCCATAGATGGAGAAATGATCCTACCTGGAAAAATAAAGGTTTCCTGTCTTTTCTTCATTTAACTGAAGAACATTAGAGTATCTTCTGCATAGTAATGATAGGAAACGTCTGTAAAAGCACTCAAAATAAGCTGAAAGTGATACATGTACTACAGAAATAATAGGGGCCAGATGCAAAACCTTGAGGTACACCGCAGTGAAATGGCTTAGTGCATGACCTGTAAATAGAAACAGAAAGAAAAAACAAAGACTGATCATTCTAAACTCATATAGCCACCTGAAGTTAGTGAGAATTTAACACAACTTCTGAATGTTTATCCAGTCATGTTTGCTTTTATTTTGAAGGCTGCCATTTTCCAGTTGGGTCGGTCAAGACTGTCGCAACAACAAATTTCGCTGGATGATAAATTGTCCCAGAAATTATTGTGATAAATGATAATTTATTTTGAGACCATGTTCAGTTAATATAGTAATACAAATGGCTTATTAATGCAAGTATACTCACTCAAAAAAAGGAACAATTGAATCTCTAAAGAATATTTAACACTGGAACTGGGAAACATTTTTAGTAGCCAAAATAAATAAAACAAAGAAAACCCCAATAATTAAAAAGGAATATAAAGTCTCAGTAGCTTTGACAGGAAAAACTGACTTTGTACTGCATGTGAAACGTTTGCAGCCAGCTTTTAAACAACTTTAAAGCATCTCTTTAATGAAAAGGCTTGCTCTCATTTTAATTTATCATTCAGTTGATTTATTGCTAACAGTGACAGGCTTCAGGTTGAAGCAATCAGGGTTACCAATACCAAACTAATTCAAGATTTACTATGACCAAAGAATGTCAAATGTCTGATCCAGATCCCATATTTTCTCCGAGCATGCAAAAAAAAAAAAAAAAAAAAAAAAAAAAAATTAAATTTTTTTTTTTTGTGGTTTGGGGTTTTGGGGGGTTTTTGAGTCCGGTTGAGGGGTTATTTGACGTTTTGGGTTTTTA
>CAEFZX010032314.1:0-45817 GCA_903066825.1 Alfaro cultratus
TTACGTTATTATTATCTTTAATTCTTACTTGTGGAAGGTAAAAGCAGTGGGTCCACTTTGTACTGTAGTGTAAAACCGTTGAAACTCCACTGCCACTTTCATGATGACGGTGACTAACGTACTGTATACGTATTCATGGCTATCGTCCAATCAGCGATCTCTCAGGTCTCCAACTGGGACACATACCCTTTCCGTTTTGTACTTCGTTAATCTCGTTGTGTTTTTGAATTTGTAATTGTGCTTCGTTTAATGTTGTGATTTTTAATTTGTTGAAGTTGTTTGTACCTCAGGGCCACCGTAGTTTATCAGAAAATCATATTTATTTATTGATTGTGTTTAATTCATTTCAGTAGAGATATGAAATTAGGATATCCATGTTTTACCACTGACACTTATAAGGAAGGGTGTGAGCAACGTGTACATGAGAATAATTGAAAGCACTAAGACCCTCTTCTTGGCTGTGATTGGGTGTTTCTGATGGAGCAGTGTATTTGTGCAGATGGCACAAAGAGGAGGCACAGAAGCTTGATGGTTTTTTCACAGAGTATCTGAATCGAATTAAACTGTCACAAAAAGGGACAGTTTTAAGGAATATGTAAAAAAAACAAAAAAAAAACAACAGCTTTTTATAAATGTTACATACTGCAACTTTAATGCAAGTCATTAACCTTTAATCATTTATATCACCAAACCACTTCAATTGTCTTTATGACTTTGTTTTTGTCTGCTTCCCTTCCCAGTGTGTGATGTTCCAAGTGATGACCCCAGACCACTTCTGTGTTGATCAGTTTAAGAAAACCAAACACTCCCTTTGGTTCCCATCAGACACCATGAAATCAAACGGGAGACGACCTCTTCGTCCACAAATGCTGAAGTTCACTCCTACTGTGGCTGACCTGCTTCTGAACTCCCCGGCTCGGTCTCGTCGTCTCAGCCAATGTAAGCAGATGCCTCTTTGGAGTTTGCTTTCAGCCTCTTATTTATGCATGCAACGATAGCACTATCCTGCATGTGATAGTTCAGGAGAGGGAAGAGTCCCTCTCCTGAATGCCGATGGAACCACCACTCCTTTTTCCTTCCAGCGTACCACCCAGGTTTTCCCCTGATATGCTCAGTCCTGCAGACCCTCACCTTGGAGGCCACACAGTTTGCTACAGCACCATTAGCTCAATTACTTTTGGTCTTTCTGTATGAAATCCATTTGGAGCTTAGATAAGTGAGCCTCACCAGCTGTCGACACAAACATAAGGAAAAGTTTGGAGAGATCAAAAATGATGCTGAAAATAAAAGTTTTCACCATGTGAATAAAACCATCTTTATACTGGATTCATGATAAAAACATTAATTCAAAGTTGGACCAATGCTGGGATCAAAACTGACCTAGTTTAAAAAGTGACTTATTTACACATGTACACCAATATCCTGTTGTGAAACCTTCTGACAGCTGGAACAAGGTAAAGCAGAAGACCACACAATTTCTTTGTTACAGTGCTAAAAACTTAATAGATTTAGCTTTTACCCTGTTGCAATTACATTTTAGACCAAACAAAAATAAAGAAAGAGTAAATACCAAAAGCCATTTTCAAATGATTACTTTATTTATAACATTAAAAAGCTGTTCAAACCAACTTAACCCCAAGTGAAATAAATTAACCCTTCATGCATTTGTGGTGACAGAAAGAGGGTCCTTTATAGTTATTGATGAAATTGGTGCAATCTTCTTACAAAATTGTATTATTTCAGCCAAGGTTTTATCCATGAATGATTTGTTCCAGGTTACATTAAATAAGAAGTGCAACTAAAATCCCGTGAATACGTTTGTTCACAGGGTAAGTCATTCAAAACATTAGCCTCCTGCCACTTCCTGTCAGCTTCTTTTTCTATTTTGGCAATATTAACATCCAGTTGTTGATCACATGACTTGTACAATGCGAAAAAAAATTGTTTCCATTGCAGTTTTGGGAAATACACAAATTTTGAAAACCACATCATCCTACCACAAAAATTATTATTATTATTTTTTTCAAAATTGCCGTGTCTCCATGAAGCAAATTTATTTTTGTAATTCCAATTTGTGCAATTGTGTGGAAACGGAGCTATTGACTTTGGGTTTTTTTGTGTTTGTGAATTTTTTTAAATCAGAGCAGGATGTGTTGCTGTTTGAGATATTTTAGCCTACTTCATTACGTCAGACAGGTTCTATTAAGGTGATTTTATGTTTCAGAGTCAGACAGTCATCTACCCTGGTGTTGCTTCAGAATTGAAGCAAATAAACATGGCTGATCACAGTTAATTTATAATCTTACAACGGAGAGATTTATGTTAATATGGTGTCAGGTTTCTTTGGAAAGTTTTTTTCCTCTTAGGTAACAAATCATTCATTTGAAATCTCGTGTTGTTTTTATTCAGGTTATCGTTAATATTAAGATCAGTTTCTTGGTCTAAAACAGTGGTCCCCAAACTTTTTCCTGTGAGGGCCACATAACTTTTCCCTTCTCTGCTGGGGGGCCGGGGTCAGTTTGTAACAGAAAAAGTGTGACGGTTGCAAGAGTGCCTTTATTGTTTTCCAGAAAGCACAATCAAATAAAACTTTCTGGATTCTTCACAGAACAAAAGTCAGGAAATAAATAACACTATTTATGAAATAAATAATAACCAAATAACACTTTCTGGGTTCTTCACATAAAAAAAGTCCATGGAACATAAACTTTCTGTTGTGCCGTGCATGGCTCATATGATCAGGCTCTCAAAGTTCTCGTGTTCCTTCCTTATAATCTTTTTGTAGGTTCCAATAGCTTGTAGACATCGCTGTTTGCAGCTCTCTCTCTCGTCAACTTTCCTGTGAAACCCACAAAGCAAGCAGACTAAGAAACTGAGCAAAGTGATGCAGCACCTACACCGCACAACCAGGACCACTACCAGTATGGTCGTGGAGATGGATTTTATCCCAGTAGATTTTACTATGATTATATTTTTATACTCAGAATAACTAATTCAAATCAGAAAAGTGAGCTTACCTTTGCACGTTCATCAGTGTGAACTGTGGGCCTGCATCTGGCTGATGAGAAGTTGAATGTCAGGTTCCATTCTAGTCACTGCCAGTCTCAAACACTGATGCAGATGTTCATCTGTTAATCTTAATCTCATTGAAGTTCTCAGCAGTTTCATATGTGAAAAGGTTTGCTCGCAGATATACGTGCTGCCAAAAAGTGTGGACATCTTCATTGCGTGTTTTCTGATGTTAGGGTATGTGTCGTTTGGGAGGGCTACATAGAAGTCAATGAGACTGTTGGGCTTGTCTTTCAGAACATCACAGTTCTGTAACTCGGCCAACTCAAACTGATAAGAAGGCTGGGCTTCATCAATGTCGGCAACAAAGGGGTTCTGGAAAAGACGGATTTCTTTTGCATAAACATGTAGTTCACGGAATCGCACACCGAACTCCGCCTTTAGCATTTCCAGTGCTTCTACACACTTTTCAGCTGGAAAAGGGACCGTGGGTTCTCTGCAGAGAGATTTTGTGTAGTAGGGAGATGGATAAAACTGTGCTTTTTCACTTGTCCCAAAAGCAGCTCTAGTTTCACCTCAAATGCTTTGATGTGGGAATATGTTTCACAAATGAGTTTCCCCTGGCCTTGTAGCTGCAAGTTAAAGCTGTTCAGCATTTCTGCCATGTCTGTTAAAAACGCGAGGTGCCATTTCCATTCTGGGTGGATCAGCTCTGGCACCGTTTTGTTTGGTGATTAATACGTTAATTTCAGGTAGCAGTCCAAGTCCAACTCTTCCATGGTTTGGTACACTTTGCCGAAAATATCCTCCCCCGTCGTAGTCCCTTTGAGACTTTGGAGGGCTGCCAGCTCCTCGCACATCTCAAAGTTTGCAGTAACTCCACGAATAAAAATGAGCAGCTGCGCGGTGTCCTGCACGTCAGTGCTCTCATCCAGTTGTTACAGGCCCAGCCTTTCCCTAGGGGGCGGTAGAGAGCAACGGGTAGGGGCGAGAAGAAGAGCGGTGTGTTAGCTTCAGAAACTCAAGCTGTACAGTTGTTATAGTTCACCTTGCCAAGAGAGGAATAAAGTTCTTTAAGCTTTTATCTGTCTCCTCCTAGTTTGCCGCCAGCAGAGCAGAACCTAATTGAGCTTGTTACCACCAAACGAGCCGAAATAGACGCCAGCCTGTTCTGGACTTACTGAGGTAACAGTGCTAATGAAAAAAATTCAAATTCTTTCGTCTTCTGCTGCAGCTGGGCATATACATTTCCCCCGATTTATTCGATGCGTCTGGTGATTGTACTCGCTGATAGACTCACGGCATTAAAGACGTCTTTCTTCTCGGGACTCACCTCCTCCACGACAGCTTCCATGGATTTCTTGACAAACTCTACATCAGTGAAAGGTTTACCGCTGCTTGCTATCAGTTGAGCAACCCGAAAGCTGGCCCAAACAGATGACTGGTTCAGCTGAGCTTGGCGTACAAATGTATTCTGCTGAGCTAACAGTCCACTTTTTAGCTTTGAGAGTTTGTCTGCTCGCATTTGGCCTTGCAAGCTCTCATACTTGTCTTTATGACGGGATTCATAGTGTCTCCAGTCCGCAGATTGTATTCGTTGAATACCGCCACCGCCTCTTGACAGATGAGACAGACATCCTTTTCTTTGCATTGAACAAAAAAAATAATCATTTGTCCACTGCAGGTTAAACGCCCTGCATTCTGAATCAATTTTTCTCTTACCTAATCTTTTCGCCATTATTCCGTTCTCTCTTTGAGAGGGGCGGGTTTAAGATATTTTGCTGGGGGTTGCCAGATAAGGGCACAGACCCCAGAAGGGTGGAACAGAATGTCACGTTACATGCGTGTATGAAATAGTTACTAATAGTTAATAATGAAAAAAGTTCATAACTAAGGAACATTTTATTGCAAAAGTCCAACTTTATTATCAAATACAAATATGCACCATACTATAAGCCGCAGATACAAATGTTTGGGGGAAAAAACTGGAAAGTACATATATGAGCCGGGCTATATAAGCCGCTCTCGGTTTTCCACAAGGAGCCAGCAGAGGGCAGCGTCCTGATGAAGCTGCTGGATTTAAGGACGCAGCCCTCTGTCCCCAACTCCGAACCAGCGGCTCTATTTCCCTCCTGTACTGCCGGATCGATGGCCCTCAACTTAAAAGCTGCATCATATGAGTTTGAAGAAATTTCTCTGTCGTGCCTGCTCCTAGCACATTCTAGCAGCAGGCCAAAAATTAGCACTTTCTTCTTTGATTTCCAATTTTGACTTCCAATGATTCACGTCCTGCTAAAGCGCCCCCCCCGGCTGTTGAAGAAAAATACACAGAAAAGCCGCACTGGGCTATAAGCCGCATGGTTCAAAGTGTAGGAAAAAGTAGCGGCTTATGGTATATTAAAATACTCTCTGGTATTGTTCAGGGGGCCGGACCAAATGTGGAGGCGGGCCGGATCCGGCCCGTGGGCCGTAGTTTGGGACCACTGGTCTAAGACAACAAGTCTGACAAAAATTTAAAAGAACTTATGGAAGTTGATGCATTTTTAAACTAGTGTATATTACTGAACTAGCTATCCAAAATGTTCAATAACTTTAAAACATGACCAAAGAATGAGAGATTTTGGAGTTCATGAAGTCAACAAAAAGAGGCTTTGAAAAAATATTTCCATGTGATTAGGTTCAGTAGTGAGCGGCTTGTGAAGACCCTTCAAACTGCACCTGGTCCGAATTCAATCCTTCCAATCTGCTTTCCTTGGACACAGCATCTTCCTCTTATTTGACTTTGGCTTTTTGAGATATGAAGCAGTGTGTGCTAATACTTCAAAACTGTCTACAGGGAACAGCAGGGTGAGGTGCAGAGACAGGCCTTCTGAGGCAAAGGGATTTATTGAGGTTTGGCAGTCAGGCGAGGAGGCAAAAAACTAAATAGTCTATACAGTAACAATTATGAGACCCTATTAATGCCTTTTTTTGTACCAGTGGTTTGAACAAGTCAGTCTTTAAGTCTGTCAGGTATTTTCATGAGGGAGTTCAAAGGATTTATGGCACCAATTTTTACTTCATATGGATTCTCTTCTGAACAGTGTCGGCATACATGATTTGTGATCACAAAGTTTAGATAGCAGTCTGGATTTCCATCTGTCCAAAAGTCAAGATGGCCTACATTTAGGTTTTTACTACTTAGCAAATGGAGGCGCTTCCAAGGTTAACAGATAGCAGTAAATTCCTCTGTTTCATGCTATTATCTTTAGTAAGGGCAAATGTAAAATTGTGATAGGTTTACTGGTCCTGCAAAGTCCTTTCTGGCTATCAGTCTGGAAATCTACGTCTGCTGGCAAAAACAAAAGTATTCATCAGAGACACGAAGGCATTTAAGTAATCAAAGCTGGAAACAGAGTGTCTGTAGGTTTTCCAGAATGTTCTAAAAGGAGCCATAATCTGAACTGATCCAAAACAGGATTTTGGTTAGCGTGCATGGCCTTTACTCACAGCGACTGTCTGACTCCATCCACTTTGAAACAAAACCTGGTTTTATTACTTTCCACTCATTCAACTTGACTTCCAAATATACCAATAACTATGGCTTGGACATTCAGTCAGGAGCCAAATCAGAAACTTTGATTTTCAGAACCTGCTTGCTTTCATTCATTGTTTATTTTTTTTTTACTTCTGAACATTATTTCGGGTCATCGACACCTAAACCTCCTCCATAAATATTTCTTCTGGCTTTCTGAAAGTTTTATATTTTTCCTTGGGACAAGAGAAAGATTATTCATGAGTGAAAAAACATTTAAGACAGCTTCCGATCTTCTCAGGAGTGGACATTTCAGGAAATTCACCCTGAGGTCAGACTGTGCAAGACACAGAGAAATAGAAAACGAGATCTCCAACAAGAGTTGGAGTACAAAATAATTTCTCTGTGAAAAGAATATGGCAGCACCGTTGCCAAGTTGCATTTGAACAGATCACAAGACGTCTGGTGCTTCAGACAGATGAAGCCTGACTAGAGAGGTCTGGCCATAAAGGACCAATAAACAAATACTTTCACACCAAGTCTAAAGCACAGTGGTGGAGGTATGATGATGTGGGTGTGTGTTGGAGCCGAAGTAGGCCTTGCAGTTATTTAATCAACTATGGACTAACAATTTTTTTCTCCATGTCACTTCTTACAGTAGTAATTTTATTTTGTTAGTTTAGAATAAATGTATTGTAAAGTTGACTTAATTCTCTATATTAGAATAGAATAGAATATCATTTATTGTCCCACAATGGTGAAATTTCTGTGCAACAGCAACAAAGTGACAGGCAATCATAGCAAAAACTCACACAGAATATAAAACATATACAAAAAAACAAGATACAGAATAAATATTACACTTCTTAGTCAAATTTGGAAACCTTGAATCTCATATCTTTTCCTTCAAGATATTCAAAATGTCTGAAATAATAAAATATTTACAAATGATTTATGTTAATGCATTTTTATGCAAAAATGTATGAGATATTTGATTTTTAGATGGTTTCACTCAGGAGCTGTGATCAGCTGTGTGTGAAAACAATTAGATAAACTCACATCAAGCAGAGAAACTCAGGTTTACACTTTGACAACAAAGATGTTAGAAGACATGTAAAGTTAGAGGTCTACCACAACTGTGTTCTGCAGGGATGTGGTCCAGTAATTGAAGAGGCTTTGGCTGACATTCAGGCCCAGAAATGATTAACGGTGTCCTGATGGGTTTCCCAACTCCCAGACCCGGGCGCTGGAAACAAAGCCAGCCTGCCCAGCCAGAGGCTCTGATGAAGGAGAGGCGAATGATCCTGAAAGCGAGTGAAGTCTGGAGTCTGAATCTCTAATCTGTGCAGCCTGTTGCTCATTGATGAGGTGCAGCAATGATATGCTTCCTTTGTAGTTTCTCTGACAGAACAGTCTGTGATGTCCATGAGTTTTTTTCCAAATTAAAAATATTCCTTCCTAATTATAGTCCTTAGTTACTTTTAGAAATCCAGTCTTCCTGATGGGGCAGCTGGTTTGATTTCCAATAATGTCGACTTGAAAAGCACTTTGTTAGGGGTGTTCAAGCAAAAGCCACATTCACTAATCTGGTTAGTGGGTTGGGACTCAGTCCCAGGAGAGGTTATGTGTGGGTGTATCAATGTGTGGTATTTTTTCGGGCTGGATAAGAGGCAGGACATCAGAGAGCAGCCGGGAAGGTCTGGGTTTTCCTGGCACACAATGGCAGGAAGTGTTGCCATGCTATAAATGGAAGCTGAAAGAGTTGCTTTTCTGTTACTAACCTGCAAGATTTATGTCTTCATTCTTTTTTTCCACCTCGAAACTGTGAGAATTTAAGTAAATAAATTTGTGCATGAATTGTATTTGCCCCCCATTTCCCTGTCCCCTGATCAATTTCTGTGGTCTCATAAAAGTGATAGCTATTTAACAGCTGGATAAAAGGAAAATGAATTAAGCCAAAGTGATTTAGTCCATTTTTGAAACTATTTTTTAAACAAAATCCAAATAAATGCTGTTCATATCAGCAACCAGAAAAAACCATCAACTGGCTGTATGGTATGGTTGACTGATGGTAATTTGCTTATTGTATTTTAAAATGACTTTTGAGAGAAGGGGAAGGCTGTACCGGATTTATTATTTAAGCTACTCATTCACAGCCTTTGTTTGTAAACATGTATCCTTTTTAAACTATAAATGAATAAAATAAATCATCCTAATCTTGAATACCACATCATTTCAAGGCTCTCCACCTAAAGAACATCTTCAGTGCCTTTATTGACATGGTATGATCTAAAATCGATGATCTATTATGCTTCCTTGAACAGGTTAAGATAGGTCTATGGTTAATAAAAACACGTTCATTACATTTTTGCACAAAATCATTATTAGGTAATGAGACATTTTTCTGCTCAGTTCTGCCTATTTTGAGTTCCTTTCAGAATGAGATGTTTTAGGGCCTCTTATTACTTTAAATCCAAGAAAGTTGCTGCTAACCACGTCTCCTAACTCAATATTTACAATCACATGTGAAAATGACTGCAAACAAATGAGTAATTTGCATAAGCCTCCTGAACAACCAACAAGAATGCAGCAAGTAGTTTCTAAATGGTAAGTCAACAATAAAACATTTGTCCTTTCCAGCAGCCATTGTACAGCACATACGGTGGTAAAACCAGCTGACCAAACTTGCTGGAGCTCAGCTAGGGTTGCTAGGTAATGGGCTCAAGATTGGGAGGTTTTTAAAATTGTTTTCTATTCTGAAGTCTCTTATATTGTTTGTTTTGAATTTGTGCTTGTTTGAAAATAATTGCACCCCACAGGTTTCAATGATTATGGTGAAGAACAACTTTCAAGATTGTTTTCCAGGCACTAAAATACATTAACTTATTGTTTAAAAAAAAAAAAAAAAAAGCTGAGTGGCTTTTTAAGTGTTTCTGTTTTTTTTAGAAGGAATTGAAACTCAAATGGAAGTATAAAATCATTCAAAAAATGAATTTTCCATAATAAGTCTCTTAAAATTTTAAAGCATTTCTACATAGCCCTTTGTCAGTGAGTCAAACAGAACACACCTGCAGTCAAACCTTTAAAACTGTGTCAAGATTTATCTCATAATGTCTTAGAATACAGACGTTCACATACAGAATGATTACTATCTCTTTAAACAATAAAAGTCCAGATGATGATGTCATAGGTTAACTGGAGACACACCTGTACATGTATTTTCAGGCCACCTGGTTCTTATTTTCCCCCTAATCAGGGGTGGGCAACTCCAGGCTTGGAGGGCCTGTCTCCTGCAACTTTTAGATGTATCTCTACTTCAACACACCTGAGTCAAATAATGAGGTCATTAGCAGGATTCTGGAGAACCTGACTGCACTTAGGAGGTGATTCAGCTATTGGATTCAAGTGTGTTGGACCAGGGAGACATCTAAGAGTTGCAGGACACTAGGAGTGCCCACCCCTGCGTGTTTTACTTTGCCACTGTGTCACTTCCTGTCTCACTCATGACATTTCTTGCCAAATTTCTGCGTGGCTCCAATCAAAAGCAGTAGCGGGGAATGGATAGCAGTCTACGAGGCCCCATCGACTTTAATGACTTTTAATTCCTAAAAACATTACTCCTGGCAATTTGCATTTTACACAATCTCATCTGCAAGTTATGTTGAGTCAAAAACTTTATGAATCTGATCAAAATAAAAACTTCTTAACTGTTTCTTTTTGGCAGGTTACTTGTCTAAAAAAACCAGCAGCAACACTGTCATTTTCAAAAACATACTTTTTTTTTTTCCTTTAAGGCTTGTTAAAGCCTTTTTTTGTGTGTTAAAGAAATCAGCTCTGGAGAACGCATTACATCCCTCACTGGCTTGTGTTTTCCCCAGGGCTCCATGGAAAACTCCCCCATGAACGTTCAAACATCAAGGCCAACATTAGTAAGAAGAACAGAAGCTGCTGAAACATCTTCCATCCGTACAGAAAAGTGTAGACGTCAGCTTGAAAAACATACCTTCACCAGACTGCAGCAGAGTGTAACAGCATAAATATTGTTAGCAATTTGAAGTTAGCATCAGCTCATTGCTAAAATATACAACATGTCATGAGATGATTATTTTTAGAAGCAGACTGAGAGAGAAAATAAATGAAAATGTTAAGAAATACTCCTGAGTTTTATTGTGGGGTTAAAACTTTTGAACGAAATTCTGTGGATTGACCTTCTGCCCTCCAAACCAGACAGATATGATGTAGTCTCTGGCTGCAAACACACTCTTTCCTCACTTCAGTCTTTAAACCTACAATAAATCATTATAACCACCTTAATTTCATGCATTTTACTGTTTATTCTCCCTCCTGTGGAGTTAAATGGTACACTTGCAAGATAAAATGAGTAAATCTTCCAAAGAGCTCATTTTACAGTGCTCCGTTTCAGAGGCATATTTTATCAAACTGCAGCCTGACAGCCGAGTAATCGTGCATTAAAACTGCATCCTCAACTCGGCTTTTTCACAGGAAAAAGTGATACCAGTCCAAGTCTGCAGGGAATTCGTGCTTCAAGTGGTAGACACAGATTTTACAGCTGTTCTCAAAGACATTGGCGTAATAGAAAAAGTCAAAAGTAAAGAGAATTGATGAGAGTGGTTTTAATTTTCTTGCATTACTACAGGAATCTGTGCTTTTACCATTTACATTTTTTTATTTTTTTTTTTTGCAAATCTGCAAAACCTCAACAGGTTTTTGGTTCCTTTCTGTACAACAGAACCCAACAACTTAAAGATACTCATCTTTTAGGAGTAACCCGCTCGCATATCTTCTCACCCATAAATTGTTGCCCTCTCCTTAAGCTGAGCTCTCGGTCCAGTTTTTGGTTGAAATAAATCTCACCAGCAGCTGAGATGTGAGCCAAGGGCGGATGCTGTTTTTGTGGGTCAGTCTGCCAAGAGCTCGGCTGCGATAGTCAAGCTGCTCTGAGAAGATGTAAATTCTTAGAAAAGCAACGGGTGACCAAATAACTATTAGAACAGAGAGTCTAAAAACTTTTCTGGTTTTCATGGCTTCAGATTTGACTCAGCCCAAACTTTTTTCTGATGACTCTTTCTTTTCCAACTTATGATGCAGTACATCAGAGGGGGTCTTTAAATTCATAAAAGCTATATTGCAGTGAGAAATTATAGTACAAAGCCATGTGCGCTTGGCTTCTTTTAACCTAAACATATTATAGTAACTACAACTTTTCTAAATGATGTAAAAGACAATTAATAGAAAAATGTGTGCAAGTAATTGCAGGCATTATGAACTGAAAGCAGGGTTAAAGTGTAGGATGAGAAGAAATTGCGTGCACAGATTTTCTCTCAGTCTGCAGCATCTGGAATCAACATGTCCTGCTGCTATTCAAACAAGCTGATTGGATATCAACACAAATCCTGGGATTGTGATTGTTAATGTTGCTAATACAGCACGAGGAATGTTGGACAGGTTGTGGAATGATAATCATTATGCCCGCCGTGACTCACTCAGCATAAACATTAGCTTAGCTCGTGGATACTTCAGGCCGCCTGCACCTGTTTGCATGTCACAAGCTAATTCATAACTCTGAGCGCTGCGTAGGGAACACATGTCCACCCTAAATGAGTCCATATGGACAAATATGGTTGTAGAGAAGATTTGGGTGGATTTCACGCTCACTGTTGTAAATTAGCTCTTCATCACTCAGGATGTAATAAACCGTGGATCTAATTTGAGCCATAAATTTCACTCACAACAGCTTGTACCAAGGGTGGGCGTTTAACTACGGACTTAGTTACTGCACTGCCACATGCTGCTTGGTTTGTGAAGACAAATATTCAGTGTTTCACTCTCGGTATAAATCCCTAGTTTAATCAGCATAACCTTCTCAGGAGTTTAAAAATTACCACAGTCACTTCACCACATGGGAAGAGTCTCGCTCCATTCTGAAGCATCTTATATTGTTTATCTTGAACTTGTGCTTGAGATGAAGTAAATGCATCTCACAGCATTCAGCGATTATGGCGACAAACAACTTTTTAATAACTGCACTTTGGTTTCATTTGTCCAAAGGACAATATTTCAAATGTCTTGTGGAACTTTGCAAGCTAAATATTCACTTCTTCTTTCTTTATACCATAACAAACAACCTGTTCTCTCTTTCTGCCAAAGCTCATGGTTTTATTGAGGTGGTCACACTTGATGGTGGAAATCAACTGGAAATCATAAGATTTTCCTCCTACAAAAATAAATTCTTTGAAAGGCAGTGTTTTTAATTTCACCCACTAGATTTACCATCTTCTAAAAATATGTCTTTGTATCAACAAGAAGCATGATTATATTTTTAATAAACACATTCTAAAATGGATCAAAATCTTATTCCTTGATTCTGCTCTACTTAACTACTCTACTGCATCATAACGTGCTTCGTTGTTAACGATAGAGAAAATACAGCAGCTTTTATTTTCACAGATGACTGAGCTCGTCATGGTGAAGCTTTTCACTCCTTTCAGAGTGATTAAAGGCGGCACAAAGAGCCACCCTCCTCTCAATGACTTTGAACTTTCCTCTAAACAACTCCTAGATGCAGGTTCTCACGAACGAACACCCCAGAGGTGAAATTTGTGAATCAAGCTGCACATTGAGAATGCAAACCTCCCTGCCATCACCCCTCCATCCCTGAATAAAAGCGTTAATTAGCTCCGATGTCCAGGCAAATATTCATACCGATGTTCTCCTGAATGTGAGGAAATTAGTTGCTTAGATAAATTTTCCTCCAGTTAGTTTGAAATACCATAAGAGAAATTAATATATATTACCTGCTTTATTATGTAGTTTCATCTAAACAGTAAATCAAGAGGTTTCTACGTGTTTTAATTTCAAACATGGGAATCCCGTCGCTTTCACAGTGGAGGTGAAGCCATGCGGAAACTTCTCTTCCTGGATGGGATTCGGCGCAGCAGGGACCAGTTCAAAGTTGATTCTGATTGCACTGATCAAAAGAAGCACCACATCTTAATATTTCACCACAGGGAAAAAAAAACATACAACTTCAAAGACCCACCATACTAATCCCATTTGGGTTAACAAGAAAATATTACAGGAACATTGGGCACAAACCACTAAAACAGGAGTTAGTGCTACGCCTGATAACATAACAAAGGATGCAGGTGTATTTTATTCATCTGGATCACTTCATACTCTCAAACATATAAATCTTTTACTGAGCATAAAATGATAGATTTTGGCAGCAGATTGCTTTTCCCATTTGCTTTGGTTCATTGCACAGGTTGCTCTTTGTTCAGTTTAATTGTCATTCCAGGGCACATTCCCCAGCTTGGTGTAGATTGGTTCATGATGGTCAAAACCGTGGAAAACGAGCACGATATGATCACGATGAGCCCGAAGCCACATTTTGTTAACTATGATGCTGAAACATTTTTAGATCAAAACTGAGAGGTGACGTCTTTTACACAAAGGTATTTATCGCTTTGAAGGATCTAACATTGGTGTGACAGCATATGGTGCCTTGTAAAACTATTAAACTTTTCCACATTTTCTCATGTAGCAACCAAAACCCTCAGCGGGGCTAGACCAACACAAAGTAGTGCAGAATTGTGAAGTGGAAAAACGATTATATATGGTTTCCAAAAGTTTACAAATAAAATTTGAAAAACTGTGGTGTATATATTGAGGAATTAAGAGTAAATAATTTATAGTGTCATGTTTGGCCAAAGTTACAGCTGCAAGTCTTTGGGGGTCTGTCTCTACCAGTTTTCTGCATCTACAAACATTTGGACGTGACTGAGCAGCCTATGGGGACGCCAACTGGCCCATATTTCATTTGTAGAAGATGAGTGTCATTTTATATTTCAATGTTCTTTCCATTATCCATTATGATTTTAGAAAGAATCTGTTCATCAAGATGAAACAGAAAAACCCTGATTTTTTTTCACTGTCCAAAGCACATTATGTTTAGTTAGGTATTTTATAAAAATAATTTTGTGTTAATATTTACTGAACAAGCTTGGCAATGAAGACTGAGGGTTTTGTAAGCTCAATAGGATATAATTTTGTTATAGAATTGCAACTTTTGTAAAAGTTTTATAATGTTTGGGAAGCTTGATTGGTGGCTTTGACATCCTTTCAGACATATATGATATATATTGTCTATGGTGCATGACACAAAAATACGATTACAAAAAAAAAAATTAAAATACGATTCTTTAAAATAATTTTTGTGGTATCTTCATGTTTAGGGACTTTCTTTGTTATTTTAAATTATCTTTTTTATGGACATAGCTAATGTAAATGTACAGAAGGGTGTCTACTGATGTTTACAGCAATCTCCTAAACTGTGCTTTTTCACCACAAAAATAACAGGAATCGGCTAAAAATGATTATTGTCCTTCAATGTTTATTATGATAAAACTGTTCACAAATGTCCTGTTTACAGCCCATTAGCCAGCTACCATACAGGACAACCCTGATTTTTCCTGCTAATGTAACTCTGTGTCACTTGTCCCTTTGATCTTTCCTACTTAATGTTCATTACAAAAACGAAAGGTCAGACTATTTACATCGATATGTGTGCTAACCATATGTTTGCTGGCTTATTTGTTTGACTTGTGGGACACCTCGGAGCTAAAATCAGGCTCCTCGATGTAATTCGTAGGGGTTCTGCTTCAACATATGGAGGTTTGTCAAATACTGACAGTCAGTATTCTTTAATTTTGTCAAAACAGGCCTCTTGTTCTACACTTTTCTTCTTACAGTGGGTCTGGACCTTCTTACAGAATTTCAAGTAAACAAGAATTGTTTACTTGAAATTTTACTGGAGAAATTATGGTCAATGGGAGAAATCCCAGATGGAACATCCAAAGGAGATGAGAATCGAATGGATTTGCATTGGCCAGTCTAAGTATACTTTGATATTTCCATAAAACTTTGAAATTTTGACACATTTCCAACAAAACAAACAAGCCTTCTATTAATATATGCTTTTGGAGAATAGCAATAAATAATTTTTACACTATGTGATGACTGGTCAGTTTCTAAAAGTCTTAAAATAAAAAATCTTTTTTCTCCCTAACACAGCTAAAGACTAAAAAAAAAAATAAAGCTTCATATATTTATTAGCTTTACTGGCACTAAGTACAGATCAGTTTCCTTTTAAAGAAAACACTGCTGTTTCATTTTTGTTAATGATTGCTGAGATCATTGAGCAATCCAATGAGATAATTTTTGAATTAAATTCTCAATTCTTTTTCACCAAGGCGGCTGATAGATGTTGCAGTAAATTGCCTGCATAGAAAAAACATGGATTATCTTGCAGTTAATATGAATTCTATCATCACTCTTTGCTCCTCTTGGATTTCCACACAGTCACATCTCAACTCCTTTTATGTTGGTGATAAGACTCGGCACAAGAACGGCATTCAAACCTCTGCAGACTTGGTGGGTGTTCAGATTTTCTACATATAAGGACATTAAGACAAAAACAAAGGGCTACATTCAATTATTTAATCATTTATACATAATTTATAGACCCTAAGTTATTTGAATGTCTTACAGGGTCAGATGTATCTTGTTGAACTCCAGAGCCCAAAATCTGTGACAATTTAAAGCTCTGACCTCTTCCAGGAGACTTTCACATCTGTAGCTTTTTACACCACCAAATATTCAACAGGAATGCCAATTTCATCAGACACAGACCTCTATTTGACTCTTTATTTTGAATTTAAAACATTCTCCAGAATAAGCATGTGGCTGCTAGTGGGCACAATGTTGATATATGAAAAACACTCCAGTAAAGGTATCTGTTGTTAGTTATTGTGGTTTTGGTAAAGAAACAAATTCCTGTGTTTGAGACTAAACAATGAATATTATAGACCCACTGCAAAGACCTACAATACGTCTGCAAATCCAAAACCAATCAGTGTGTTACACTAAAGGTGTGTTCATTTTATATGCATATTTTACATTTATTTCATAGTTTAATGCAGTTTTTGGCATGTTTTGAACATAAATATTCATCTTCTTATGTAAATGATTAAAATCCAGAATTATTTATAACACTCCTGCAGAAACAGAGCTTTAAATGTTACATCTGGGGTAGAATCCATGTCAATTAGACTTCCTTCTCACATGTACCACAACCTTCAATATATGCCTCCCTGGGGGTGCCACTTCATATGGGACTCCAAGTACTTTTTAAAAATATATATATAGATCATCATATATCTCCAGTGTTTTCTCACGTTTTCCACAGTTCACCATGAGCTATAATCAATTAATTTGCTTATTCTTACTGGCAACATAGTTGATTTTGTTTGTGTATTCACTATCAATCGATTAAAATTACAGATTCATCACACTAGTGCTGTGAATAATCACAATTAAAGACTACGCTTTTGTAAGACTTAGATGTAAAAATGCACGTTTTCGAAAAATGCTTAAGAAAATGTTTTATGTTTCACTTGTGTTTGCAACTCAGGATTGTTGAACGCAGCAGAAGACAGTGTAATGGGCTGGTGTGAACTAAGTAACCCTCCACCAGAGAGACTTTTATGTCAAAATAGAAAAAGCAATATAATTAATCTGCATTGTGCAATATTAATGCATTAAACTGTCTTACTCCGTCATTCAGCAGGAGCTCAGAGTAGATCTTCTGCTTCTCCCCCACACTGGGAGAAATCGGTTGAGATGCTCTGGGTATCTGGTCATGTTGCCTGCCGGAAATCTTCATTTGGAGGTAATTCATGCATGCCCCATTAGAATGAGGCCTTGGTGCCAACCCAGAACTCACCGGAGGAATTCTGTATCCCTTCTGATCTCAGAAAACAAATGCAGTAAATGGATGAAGTACTTTAGCGTTGAAAGTAATCTGAACTACTCCTGTACCCAGTTTCATATATAGAATTGCAGAATAATTATATTTTAATAGCGTGGAAGTAATAAAGTGCAATCTTCCTATGATTCTTGTTTTCCTTTTTATGTCCTAGTTTCCACTCACAGTATATCTTATACTTGACACACGGATGATTTATGCATATGTCCTCACCTGCTTTTTAAGTTAGGAACCATTAGCTATATGGAAAATCTTATGGAAAAGAGTGCATGTAACCCTAATATTTATATGTTCACATGCATTTTACACTCCTTTCAAACTGAACTGAATATACATTTATAGCATAAACATGCTTGAATGAAATACGTTTGTGATGGCTTGCTGTTCACTTGCCAATTTTCCTTTTTGCCAGACTTTCATTGAAAGTGCTTTTAGCAGTGCTTCAGGATATAAACCAAGCTTAACAGTAAGATGAACAACTTTGAAGTCTTCAAGATGAAAAGTTTTGGTTCTTAATCATTAATCATGCCCTTGAAGCTGGAAAGTTTCTCAGCTGAAATGCAAAAAGGTTATTTATAGTATGAATGATAATGTGGATTAATCTGGGCCAGATCCCCTGTGGGATTTCCAAAAAACAAAGACGGTACATGGAGACGCTGCTTGTAGTCCAGCATCAGCAGAGAGGCTCCTTTGTGAAAACTCAGTGAGGTAATTGGACCCCAATCACTATAAACAAACTGGTGGGATAATAAAGGTTATATACACAGAGAAACTGTGACAAATAGCTTCATTTTTTAGTATCTCATGCAATATTTCTTTTTAATTGCGGAGCCTAAAATTTGCAGACTGCTCCTTTTTGCAGATCTTTAATAGGGCTGCAGAATGTGCTGCATTGTGTGCTTCCTGACATGCCGTCTGTTTTGTTGCACAGCAACTTTCATTTGGTTTTACAGTTATCTAAACAGCTGAAACAGACACCAGATGTTGAACTATACAAACCAAATAATAATGGGAATCCATTGAGAGACTATAATTTTGAATCTTTTTGGTTAACATCTACAACTCCTTATATTTCCCAGTTTCTGAAAGCTGTGTAAATGTTAAACAAACCCAAAGACATGAAGGAACCAAAGCCTGCAGGGAATATTTTATCTGTCTCCTTCTTACTCACACCATTATCCCCTTGAATTAAATTTATCGTTGTTTAATTTAGATGATGTTTTTGGAGTCAACCATGAGTGTTATCTGATAAAAATATTAGCTGCTTTTGAAGTCTGAAAATGATAAATTGATTATGGCGGATGAACCGATTTATTCCTTTGTTTCTAGCGAAGCAAAGCCATTTGCTTCATTTTAACTGCGTCAGTAGTCTGTGATTAATTAGCCATGGTGCAGACACACACATCCCTGAAAGACTCCAAAACGCCTTCCAGCTTGTTAGCCCAACCTGCCAACTGCTGTTAATGTTTCCACCTGTTCCTCTGATGACAAAAGCAGTTCCTTTCTCTTTCATCTATGCAAGCTTCATCATGCCAAGCTGACTATTGCAGACAGCCTGTCCGCTTCCCAGACCTGTCACATCACCACATATCAAGCCAGTTTAACTATGCAGCTCCAAAAAGATTGATTATTAGAGCAGTAACACCAAGCCTGTGAAGTGGGGGAACTGTTCTTCTTCCCCTAATGTTTTCCAGTCTTATCAAAATTAAATTAGCGAGTTTTTTTTCCACCTGTTTGAACTCATCCTATAAAATGGCAGCCATCTTCCTTTTCTCCACCGCACCTTTGCTCCACTGTGAGCGAACACTTTGTTTTATGTCACCTAATTGAAAGTGTGAACATTAATCCACAGCTGCAGGCGCGCTGACATAGTTTGTTAAACTGTGGCTGAATAATTTAGGAAAGTAAAAGTGAGGTACAGCAGATAGACAGATATATAACAAACATCTTGAGCTGCTGAGTTAGCATGACTACAAATCAAAACCCCATTGAGGAAACAACACAATGTGACAAATTTACAGCAACAGAGAAACAATGTTCAAGGAGGACTAGTTTTATGGGACCAACCACTTCGAAAGCACAAAGTGCAGACATGAGGACTATCAGTATTGTTTTTTTTCTGCAGAAACTACAACATTGTTTGTTTTTCTTTTTCTTCAGTTTGTGTACTTTTGATATTTTATGCAATTCAGAACAAAAGCCAAAAAAAAAAGTGTTTGAGAGAAAGTAGAAAGCTGGTGATTAATTAAAACTAGTTGAGTAGTGTTTCATGAGTACTAGAAGCTCCTGAAAACAAAATATTTTGGTGGTTTGGTGGTATGGCTTTGTGTTTAGTTCAAGAGAAAGATGCAAAGACTTTAGCAATGAACTGAAGGAACAAACTGTTGCTAAACATTAACCTGGAAAGAGTTATAAGACTATTTGATGCATTTGAAAAGTCATAATTCTGCAAAGTGAAAGTTAACGAGCAAAAGGAAAACACATGACAGCTGTCAATCTTCCCAGGGCGTCTCAAAAAGTTCACATAAAAATGATTTTATACAAAACTCAAACTAAATCCAAAACTATAAATCTGGCTCTGGTGGAGGAGCTTATTTTAAGTCAATAATTATTTAACATTGATGAAAAAGTATTAGTTCTACTGATGGATTATTTCACTTATAGAAAGACATTTTTATCATGTTAAATGAAATAATCTGCCATGGTACTGACATTTTTTTTTACCAACATTAAGGAATTAATACAAGCTCCTATAACTTGCTTAAAAGTTACTTGTGTACTGGATTTGTCCTTTGGAAAGTATTTTAAGATATTGACATTACAGTTTATGCAAAAAATTCTTGGTAAGATTTATTTTGTTCAGTATGCACATGTTTTTTTTACAGTGTGAATAACTATGCAATCAATTATTTTATGCTTTGATTAAAATGGTAGTCAGGACTGAACACAAGACCCACACAACTGATGCTAACTTTAAAGCATGCTAGTGGAAGGTGAAGTGTGGACTTGTTTTGCAACCACAGGACCTGGGGAATCTTATACTTATTGAACCAATCATGAACTGGGGTTAACTTGCTGCTATGACACTCAAATATCCCCACTGTTGGGCAATAAAATAATATTTATTCTAATTTCTAGAATAGGGAGCCTTCTGTTTGATAGCTGAAGCTTAGCCTTGGCTATAAAACTATCTTTGGTTTAAGTGGTGTTGGACCAAAGACATGGACAGGAAGTAATGTAGTTTAAAACACGAGAACATCCGAGTAACAACTGGTAAGTACAGCAAGGAATTAATGCAAAAAAGAGCATGAATACTGGAAGGAGCAAGTGGTTGAACAGTGAACAAATTATCTTAAGGTGCAGCAGTAGAAAGAGAGAGGATAGAGTTGACACAGAACTCAAATAAACAATACAGAGGAACACAGAGAAAATATGTGAGGAAATTGGACTCGGGAACAAATGGAGCTATAAAGAAACACAGAGAGCTAAGTATCAAAACACAGCAGTAACTCAAGGCACGAGAATCAGAGCAGCCACAAAACTAAATGTGCCACCAAACAGGTCATGACAGACATGGTGCAGTGATCTAACAGATATCAAATAATACTGGGCTTATTATTTTCCTTTAAATTATTGAGGATAAACATTCAAACTCTATAATAAATAAAATACAAAAAAGTCAAATGCCTCTTCATCATGGAGAGCAGTTTGGGTCTATTTTTGGTTGCCTTCCAATTTCCTCTTGTTGGTGCAACATAAAAATTGGTCCTGCACAGCAACAGGAAGAGTCAAGGCTCAGAGACATTGACCTGTAACTTTCTGGGGTTCAACAATTAACTGCCATCATGTCCACACACAAAAACCTCTTCACAGCCACTCATACGGACTTTCAACAGTTATGACTCTGATTAAATAACTTTAATCTCTGAAAAAGACAGGGATTAGAGTGTTAAAGATCACTGCCATCAATCCTTCATTTTCACCCCCCATCTGTGTCATCTGAACTGTTTCAAATCCTCTCAAAAGCTGGGCTCTGTTGTAGCGGGAGTCTTCCTGCTGGGATCGTTCTCTGAACTGTACTGTAACGTCTAACTCAAGCAGACAAGTTAACGTGGGCAAAGAGTTTAATTATGCACCACAGGAACTTATAAACGACACTCTTTCTGTTTCTAATTTGTGTGAGATGTTGCTGTGGATGAGTCAAGTTTGAATGTTTTCCATGCTGGTTACTTTGTGACACTAAGGCATGTGAACAATGGAAGAGGATGCTGTGAAAGATCACATCACCTGGTTTTAACCATTTTCTTATCACATTTAAAAGAGCAACAAATAAATGGAAAAAAGATAAAGATGAGACACCTCAACTCATGGGCAGGGAAGCTGCCAGGAATCTTGGGCCTCCTGACAAAAAATTAAATTGGCCCCTCAGACGCATCCTGTTATAATTTTTTGAGTCTATCTGACCTATCAAAAGCGTCACAATTTTAAAGGCTTGCAACTGCCTTGCTTTCTTTGGTCCAATACTGATAACTAGCACAATATTTACTGCTCATGAATTTAACATGCAACAGTCCGCATACAGTATGCAAGTAGGTTGTTTAAATGTTTCTATTAATTTTAGATTACTGAAATGTCTCTCCCCACGACCAACAGTCATAGGCAACATGGAAAATACGCATAAAGCAATCCAGACTTCTCAAAATATGCTGTGTAGTTGCATTTCATTCAAGCTGCAGTATATAATTTTAATAAAACATATGTTTTCTCCATGTTTGTTAAAGTTGTCACCATGTCGTGACAGTTACATTTAAAGTAATGCAACGTTCCGACCAAAACAACCAATCAGAACCAGGAGGAGGGTCTTAGTGCTGTCAATCAATCTCATTCACTCACTGCTAAATGTGCTAATGGTGGAGAAACAGCATATCATTACAGGAAATTTGCTGATCTGTCATCACTGGTAGCTATGCTAACTAGACTTAAGCATTGACACGCTATGCTAGCTGCAGCATCGCACAGAGCGAGGGGGAGGAAGGATGAGCAGCCACATGAGATTGTGATTGGCAGCACTAAAACTCTCCTTCCACTGACTGGTTTTTTCTAGCACTTTGAGAAAGCAGAGGAAATAGATTTTTCACAGATTATCTCTCATGCTATACTGTCACAACATAATGGCAGTTTTAACAAATATCTGAAAAAATATATATTTTTATAAAAGTTACATACTTGGTTTAGAGCTGCTGCTGATTGACTCATTTGTTGTTAAGTGTGGTAAAAGGTACAGGGACAAGTTAAATATATGAATATCTTGGTAATTTATTTCCTTAATTCATTAGATGCTAGTGAAATGGAGGCAAACAGTCTGTAGCTAAGCTAACTATGCTAAATGGTTGATAATCCCAGACAGTCTATAATAAGTTACTTAAACTTCTTTGTTTCAGGCAGAGTCAAGGAGGCAATAGAAGCAAAGGACCATAAGGTTTCAAAACCAGATATCTTCTTGTCCATAACTACAACTTAAAGGGGACCTATTAAATTCATATTTTGTACATTTTTGTACTTCTTGCAGCTCTACATAAAAAGTGAGCAGTATCAAGGACCTCCCGATTCTTGGGTCACAATCGACAAGTGCTGTACCGTTACCTAGCAACCAATGCTAAGCTCTAGCACATTTGTTCAGCTGGTTTTATCGCTGTATGCGCTGCTAGAAAAGACAAGTGTTTTGTTGTCGATTTACAACCCAGAAACCACTTGCTGCATTCTTATTGGTTGTGCAGTAGGCTCTACTTCTGTTTATCAAAGATGTACGATTGTATAATTGCACAAGTGTTTGCAGTCATTGCCACATGCGAGTGTAAATGTTGAGTTGGGGCGCGTGGCCAGCAGCAGCTTATTTGGATTTAAACTCTATTTGGAATAAACTCACGATCTAAGAATAATATTGTGCAAAAAATGTAATTAACATGTTTTGTATAGTCCATAGACCTATCCTAACTAAACCTAACCCGTTTAAGGAAGTGTAATAGGTCACCTTTAAGATTCTGTCAATGAACACCACAAGCCAAATCCTTAGCAAAGGAGCAAAGGACTCCAACCCACACCGGAAGAAAGCTCAACTTTGTCCCAATAATCTTGACCAAGGTTTTCCTTTTTTATCATGCAAGTATTGAATAGAACAAATAAATATTCTGGAATCCCACACTGCTGCAACACTCTCCAGAAAATACTATCGGAGACCCAGGGCCTATATGACTTCTTGACAGCTGTTATTTAGGAAACTTAGAAAGCAGTGACAAGCATTTTCAAAGCGGGTATCTGATTTCATTTATTTCAGATGTATGATCCCTAAGTATCTCATTTAAAGCTGTATCTCTGTAACATGACAGCTGCAAAACAAAAATACTGACAATTCTAATGGAAATAAACTAAACATCAAGTTTGCTGCATAGATACAAGTCATCTGCTTTGTTGTAAACCAGAATTATCACATAAAACTGTGGGATAGGTTCAGGATAGTTGCCTCATTTTATTATTTGGACAGGTTGCTATAGTTAAAAGATTACGTTATCTAATGTTAAATAGCTTGGAACAAAGCAGTTTTGAGTTTCTCCAAAATAAATTCCTGAATGTTTATTGAGCTTATCACAAGTAAGAAACACAAGTATATGTGGACTCCTCATGGTTACTATTGTTTCGTAAGTAATCTAAAGTTTCCGTTATGCTTTTTCTTAAAAATGTTCATGCTTTCTTAAAATTTCCAGTTTTTTCAATAGTCCAAGCTGAGCATCTGAAACAGATTTTCAATAACATGTTCTTGGAACATTCAGCCCTGCAGGACCAGAGGCTTAGAGGTTGGTTTTCTGCATCTTTTCATGTTAGAAACATGAAATTAGTATGTCACCCTGAGAATATACTCTCCGGACGACTTGCAATGATGTGTAATTTTTCACTTACAGGAATCTGACATCATCCTAGGCTTGATTTATGCCATTTGTTCCCACTGCAAAGGCACCAAATCTCACATTACTTATGTTACAGCACATCATGCTCATCTGGACATCAATTGTTCACATAACACCTCGATGTTTTTCTTAACTATTTAAGAAACATCTTTTATTTTAATGCATTTACTCAGACGTGTTACACATTCCTTTTAAGACCTGCTTTTCTATTCTTCGTTACTAACAGGATTCTAAAGCAGAACTTTTTAAATACTTGTAGCAATAACAAATATCTATATCATCCAACACAGTAATTCAGTTGGGTTTTAAAATACCTCTTGTTCAGAGGTCTCCAGTGCTTGAGTCACTTTCCTTCAAATTACAATGCATCCCCACCCAAATACACCTAAATTAAATTGACTAAATTAGATCTTCCGTGTATGATCATACCAACAAACCAACAAATGAGTAATTTATTGGTTTCATGTGTTTTGGACCAAGGATGCGTCTAAAAGTTGCAGGACAGTAGCAGACTGTCGCTCTTGTTGGTTTGTAATACCTTGCTTTCACGCAGAAGGACTGTGTTATGATTCTTTGCAGCGGTTTTGATCAATAGATCTTCAAGCCATAGGTCTTTCGAAGTTTTCCCTAATATGACTTTAGCTGCTTCTCCTCTGAATGCATATTGTTCATCGTGTGCCTTACAAAATGAGAGAAAAATAAAAGGCAAGAGAAGAAATCTTCTGCCAAAGAAATACATAAAACATTACGTTAATCATTGATCAGAGTTAAATCTCTTTAGAACAAAAACTTAATAAATTAAAATAGTCTGGATGTTCTCGGCTGAAAATGTGTGAAAAGAGTGCCAAAAGTCTGAATAAAAACACTCCTGTGTGAAAGCCTGTTAAAGTACTTTAAAAGAACACAGATTTGAGTAATTAAAAACCAAAAATGTGGGCAGGAGGAATTAGTCCATTTACACCCACATTTATTTATAACTACCTCTTATTTTTTCTGATGCCATTTAAAAGTATAAACCTGATCTTTTTCTGCACTGCATGTTACCTGTTTTAGTCACTTCTGCCAGTCAGTCTGCTTTATTAGTATGTGAATGTTTGCTATAATGGGTCAATGAATATAATATATTACAGCTTACAATGCATCTTTACCTTCACCAAGTGATTAAGTTCCTCATCCTTGGTGATTTAATTCAGATCAATAACAGTTTAAAATGCTGCAACAGGATGGGACTATTGCAGTTCCTTTTTTACATTTATTTTGTTTTTCAATCATATAAAGCTGTGAAATCTGCTTATTGTGGATGAAATTTGTACAGGATGGAAATATTTCTCCCTTGGTGAACGTAGAAAGCAACAGTGATATATTGTAAGTTCATGAAAGCAGTGTGGTTGTTGTGTTAAGCAAAATGAACCATGGAAATCCAACAATGCAAAATGGTTATCATCATTTTATGGCAGAGTATTTGGAAAGATGTACTGTGTATCATCACTTTGGTTGATACCAGAATCCCTTAAAGCTGCATTATGGCGCTCATCGCTGCCTAGACGATTACGTTGCAGGAGTAAAACAAAGTTTTATGACCCTGCTCAACTATAGCTCGAATGCAGCTGCAAAAGCCTTGAACTCTTCAGGAGGGTTGGTGAGAACATTTATCAAGCTCTGGAATCCAGTGACACAACAATCCCTCCAGACTTTGTTAGCATTGCTACACGTGCCAGGTTTTATTAATCCTGCATGGCATACACACAGGGATGATAGATGTGGCAGATTTACCACTTGTTGGTCTTTAATTCAAACCCACTCCTCAGAGAGAGTGTTGCAAGCCTAAAAAGGCAACATTATAATGTAAACTGTAACAGCATTGATGCATGCCGATATAAGTTACATAATTTACAAAACTAAATCATTTGTTGTAGTAGCAAATTATACATATGTTAAGATGAGCCTTTCATAACAGGACAAAGGCTTTGTGTTTTCATTTTTTCCTACATTTCCATCATGAATTATATCTTAACCATGGGTTATGTGTAAGATCTTCAAAGATGAACAGAGTTCATGCTCACCAGTAAAACCATAAAAGGTCAAGCAACCTGTGAAAAAAACTAATGATTTTTTCTGTTGTCTCCAGAGGCAGGAAGAAGTAACATCTTCATTACTGCAGGTGAAGGGAAGCATCTAATGAAGAATGTCTCAAACTCCAGTCCTTGTAATTCTAGATACATCCCTACCCCAAAAGAGCTCAATCAAATGAATAACTCTTTACCAGGTCTTTGCCAAAGTTGTCACTAAAATAATTTATTCAGCTGGGATGTATCTAAACTTCGCATGGAAGTGGCTCTCGAGGGCTAGAGTTGGAAACCTCTGATCTAAGGATATTAGAGGAACTAATAAAACTGGGTTAAGAACCATCCAGAGCATTATTAAAGACTGTAGGAAAGTAGGGAACCACTGCTTTTGAGAAAGAATTGTGGTTGGAAATAAATTATCATTGATGATATCCATAGACAAAGGCTTCAATCTGCAATAATGATTAAAGTCTGGACCAAGGGAAGACAGTCATGTAGTATGACGAGAATTACTATCTTCCAGACTAAGAAGAGAGTCAGATGAAGTGATGCAAACAACACATTGGGTCTACTGTACAAGCCTGTGGTGACAGCTACAGTACCTTAAAGCTACAGTATGTAACTTTGGTAAAATATATATGACTCTGTGATTCACAGACAAGAATGGCACCTTATTGAAGCTACATCTTGATATTTGACTCATTAGCACTGCAGGAGGTTTTGCATTTCTCCCTTCAGAACCAAAGAAGAGCTGTCAAATATGACAGGACCAGCAGCGATAAAAAGGAGTAAAACTCCCTGAAGTGAACTTCTCTCTCTGTGTGCCACAGCTGTGCAGCACAGAAGCCAAATGTGAGTGCTCATCCGTCTCTGTGTACAAAAAGTCATGTACCATTTAAGATTTCAGCAGGTTTGTTTTGAATTGCTTTGAGTGGAAAATCCCACATGTGTGGTACACTGTTTGAACTCTCCTATTTTACTTTAAATCACACATTGTGTTTGCTTGTGGTTAGCTTGTTTATTTCTGGGCGACAGCTTTACAGTGGTTATGACACGGTTGAGTAGATGAACTCCATGGTAGGATACTCCCCATCACCACGCTCCCGAGTTAGGTGAGTTTAAGTACACACAAACAATAAAATAGATTTCTATACTTCTCTCCATACTTACAGTAGTGTCTGGACTGAAAAAGCTGCAAGACATTTTGAAAACAGAATATAAATCTAAAGTAACTGAGTACAGTCAACAAATGTAGACCTACGATCAGCATTTATAGTACAGATTCAGATTTATTTATTTGTACCCCAAATGGGCAACTGATGTTAAAGCAAGTACAAAAAACTAAAAGACAAAGTATCAAATATTACAACAAAAAAAAAAAAACATACCAAAAGGACATGAAATACAAATCAATACATAATGGAAAGAGTACAGTAGTGTGTGTCATTAGTGACTGGCAGTTGCTACAAACACTAAACCAGGTGCAAGTCCCCTTACCTGCCCATGTTTCTTCAAATCCAGTGGCCACTGTGCTTCAAATCTCCCAAAATGGAGGACATCACAACTCCTCTGAGCAGACTTCAACACTATTGCTGTGCTCTTGTAATCGATTTTTACGATTGCCAGTAAAATAAAAAGAAATTGATACTTTTTGTGGCAACTGCTCCACCATTACCATCCATGTTTGCTTCTGCCAACACTGAGCACTCTCGCTGCCTGTGACATTTTTGGATCATCTACTGCGCATGAAGGACATGTTTACATTGTTCAGCTCACTTACAAGTCACATATATTTGGAAATGTGAATGACCATCCCCAAAGAAAATCAGATTTCACAAAAAATTTGAACTGAGCATCAAGGCCTGTAGTGTGAACGTAGCCTTTGTTGTAGTTACAGAAAGGCAATTTAGCTCAAATTTCTGCAAAGGGTTAGGGATTAGTTGTCTTTTACTTCTCTGTTTGATTGATTAGAGTTCTTTGAAATTAAATAAGCTCTAATTTCACAGCAATGCCTCAAAGAGCCTTTAGGTAAATCTGTGTGTGGCCCTCTGCTCAACTCACACGTGGAAAGGTTAACTACTTTGCAGGAATGAGAACCAGAAGGTGACTTCTTCAGCATGAGAGCCACTCAGACAAAATGTGCTAGTCTCTCTGCAGTCATTGGCTGTTTCTGGAGCCATTCACATCCACCTGTTGACCTTGGTACTGATCTCTACCTTATTTAGCCTCCAGGGAGTCTGTACATGCCACATGTTTTCCATCACCCACCATGCATCTCCACTGTATGGCTATTGTAAGGCTCAGTTTTTACTGCCGGAGCAGAACAATGCCTTTTTGACACAATCCTTGCTGACTAATCCGGTGTGCCAAAGATCGCACAATTTTCATTGCAGAGACGTTCCGATCAAGGTTTATCCTGGGATGCAATAACGTCAGACTCTGCAACAGGAAATCCCCAGTGAGCATGAACACACAACTTCTATTCAGCGCAGCGACTGGAGACTTTATTTTTGTTTGAGGGGGTGCCACACACAAAGCTGAGGACAGTGCGTGTTTTCTTGCTGCATTACACGCAGGCATGAGTTTTGGAAATTAATGAATTCATTCTACCCTGACTGGTTTGGCTTCAGATAAAGCCATTTACTCTCTTTAGAAAGTATATTTGGCTTTTAATTTGGCTGATTCCACATAACTACCTGATGAAGCCCTTGATTCACAGGGGCTTTGGCAACCTACAGCACGGGGCTCACGCGTGGCGGCAGATTTAAGCCCATGAATGTTGTTGCAAGATGTCTGGGAGAGCAACAGTGTGCTAAGCAGCTGCTTCTGAGGGAAAAATCAGACACATAAGAGATGGTTTCCAAAAACAGAAGGCAGACAAAAGACCATGTAGGACAATACCTTGGCTCCAGTTTGGATTTTGTTGCCTGAAAGGCTGTTTTAAAGCACATATTTTCCATTTGTTTCTCGAGAGCCTCATTTCCTGAGAGTGAGTGACCTCCCCTCACCCTCAGCCAGTCTCTATTACCAGCAGCACAGCAGCCAACTCACCGTTGGTAGAGGAAACAATGACGACAGGAAGCTAGCGTCCTCGTCACAATGCCAACTCCTCCTAACCGGATTTATCAGATGCTTCCTTTCAGCAAATGTAATTTTCATGGAGATAAAAGATAAAAATTATCAAATAATGCAGCTACTTTCAGCAACAGGAGGTAAACAAAAATGAGCATTGGCAGCAGTTAAAGATTTGTGTTTGCGTGTAAAAGGATAGTAAATGTCTGGATTTTAAATCTTAAATGTCAGGAATGTTGCACATGTGACCAACTAGTTTTGGGGGGATAAAAAGTCCTGCATTGTGGGAGAGCAGCTTCCTGAGGGTGAAGAAAAGGGCATGTCTGTGTTACATTACAATCACGACAAACAAAGAAAACTTATTTGGCATCAACATAGTTTCTGTTTAAATTCTCTGGATTCGTTCCCTCATTACTACCAATTAGTTTTTGAAACAAGACAGATGTTTTTTAAAGTTATGTTTATGTTTATAAGCTTTGTCCACTGATATAAATTTCCACTCACGAGAACAGAATTTTTAAAATGTTTTGCATTACGTCAGGATTTTGTATAAGTGTCTATCTTTTGACTGTTCAGTCATTGGGAAACTGTCCAAAATTTGCATTTCCCTCATTATAAATAATGTTCAACATGTCGTTGATTAAGGACATGCAAATACAACATTCTTAAAACTAATATTTGAGCAAAGGTTTATAATTTTTTTTAAAAACTAATGTTTATTTTATTATTTTTTTTAATTGTACTTTGTGAGATCCCTGTCTCACAAAGTGGCTAAATTACCATAATTTTGGATTCTGCAGTTTTGAGAGTGTGGAAAAAATATTGAATATACCAAGAAAAAAGATTTTTAGTTCAAAAATTTTAACTGTCTATGTAAGTTAAAATTACATAGACAGTTAAAATGTAACTGTCTGTGATGATATTATCTGGTGATTAATATCAGATTAATATCTGATGACAACTGTCTGATGGACAGTTGTCCATCAGACAGTTGTCATCAGATATTAATTGATGAAAAGTTATTTCTAAAGGAGTTGTCTTTTCACAGATTAGTGCATTGAAGAATGTCAGAAAGTTGAGTGGAAGGAAAATATGTGGTAGTGCACAAGCAATGTCTCTCTGTAGTTCAACTATAGGAGTTTAATTTTAGATTTGAAGTATGGAAGTGAATTCACTTCTAACTCATCACTATAACTCATTGATCAATCCAACTACACTCTGTGTCTTGCATGGAAAAAACTTACATTTTATAGTTGATTGACCATAATCCCTTAAAAATGACAAAATCCTTTATTGCAAAATGCAGAAAATCCTAACAAGAGTCTTTGCTTTTATAAAGTAACAATCTCTCATCAGATGCTGTTGGGAAACAAGGAGTGAGCCGGTGTGATTGAGGTCTTCTCACATCCTTCCCTAAATCTGTTTTAATTCCTACTTGTTTCAATTAATTGTTCAAGCAAAACCTCAGAATCAGCCGTTTGTAATGTGGTGATCAGTCATCACCGAAAGAGGGATGACTTTCACACAAGGACAACATTATAACCAAGTCTTTGCGTGAGCTTCATTCAGACAAGGCAGTAAATTATCAGGGTCTCTCAGAAGTGGCTCCAAGAAACTCAGGAAGCGTAAGTGATAAAAAAAAAGAAAAGAAAGTAGTTTGAGTGCTATTAGGATACAGGATAAAAATAAGATGACAAACATATGATATTAACAGCCAACATCTGCTGCGTCAAGAAGATGTTGCTGTACGTATGAATGAAAGACATGTGTGTGGCAGAGGGTTAACGGCGCTGATTTCAGCTAAACACCGCCTGGCACCTTGCAGCAGGCACGCAGAACAACCACGGTCTGCTGGAGAGAAGCCGCTCGGTGCAGGAGCAGCTGCTTGCTGATTCAATTCTAAACAGACAGGAGGATTTGGTAAACTACTGTTGAAGCAGAGTCAGGTTTCTCAGCTCTTCCCGTCCGCCAGCCATTGCTGTTTGCAATATGTTTGTCTCCGATCACTGTGTGAAGTCGGCGAGGATCAAAACCACATTGGGACCTTCTCCCTAAAGATGGAACCTTCTTTAATGCACTGCTCTGAGGTCATAAATAGAATTGAAAAATATGCCCCAGGTGGACATCTTTGCAGCTTGAATAACAAGTTTCAGCTGCATTAAAATGACACTGTTGAAACACTGATAGCAGCAAAAAAGAGAGAAATGCTGTTTGAAGCCAGAATGCAAGTGAAAAGTTTCTGGAGATTGCCTGAATGCAAAGCAACAAAACTATTTCATAGCTCATTCAATAATAAAATGTCTGGATTTGTAGGTGATCTATTATGTCATGAAGGAATCGCATTACATATGATTCCTTTATGAATTGTATGTAATGCACAAAATCATTCATAAGGAAAGAAAAATCATAGAATTCCACAAATTCTCACAATTTTCCTAAAATTACTTCACCAGAGGCCCGATCTCAGATAAGCGCAAAAAAACAATGTTTGGAAGGATGGTTCTATAAGTAAACCAAGATTTTCATATTTTCTCTCAAAAGATTATCAAACAATGTAAAGCAAACAGCCTCTCCTCAGTCAAACCCATGCTCTTCCAGATTCAAACTGTGGGAAAATATTTTCTCTAAATCTATTTGCATTTTGACATTTTGCACCTGGAGAACCAGGCATGTTTTAATGAGTCACCTGAAGTCTGAAGTGTGCATATATGGACTGGACAGATTCAAAGCAGCCACTGCAAATGCTCAGTTGTTCTTGTTTTCATATCTGAATGACGAGAGATTTTGTTTTTAGGACATGCATATTTTGGACCAAGAAGACAGGAGTGAAGGAAAACATCTCAAAATCCACATTAAACAGGTTTCATTTGTCAAACATCCATTACATGAGAATTAGAAAAATATTCATATGATTGGGTTATTCATGGTTGAAAGAAAAGGACATGCTGCCTTTAAAAAGAATATGCCTGGAGGAATCATGTTTGAATGAACCAGAAGACTTGCTCTGTCCTCTGGAAATATGAGATAAAATCAGACATAATGTACAACGTCAGATAAAAAGAAAGAAAATGCAGCTCTAACATCACATACCAACTGTAAAGCATGGTGGTGGAGGGATGATGACTTGGGCTTAATTTGCAGTCACAGAACCAGGATATCTTGCATTGAGTCAGCCATGATTTCCTCTTTAAGCAAACACATTGTAGCCCAAAGTGGGACATGAAAATAATAAAACAATGTTGGATAAAATTATGTGAAAGATTAATAAAGTCATATATAAATAACTGCTTCAATTTAATGCACTTAGATTTAAACATTTTAAAATCTGATAAAAAAAACACCTTTTTTGTAGAATTTAGAATTTGTAGAGGATAATTTCTTTTACACGACCAGCTGAGTTTCTAACAATTTGCATACAGTAAGAAAAAAAAACTGATATAGACCTTCATGCAGTGAAGTACAGTAGCTGAGAAGTGTTAAAAGTTTAAACTGACTTTTAACAAGTCCTTCCAGGTCCAAATGATGCAGATCACTTGTCAGGGTAGCTATAAAATCACCTTTTTGACTGATTTCTTCCCAAAGATGCAGCAGCTGCCCTTTATGTCCCTTTGGATAAACATTTGGTTGGTTGGCCTAATAAAAGACTTTAGGGTTGCACACGATGTCGCTCCCTAAACGTCTGTGAACCGTATGAAATTCTTCTTTTAAAATCCCCCTGATGAAACACAGCTGACATTATCTAGATTTACTGCTAACATCTGGTTCTTTTATCTCTTTCATAATACCTTTATGTCAGAGATGAACATTTAGTCTCTTTTTTTGAAAGCTTGCCATGAATTCCTTCAAGTTACAAGAAGGTCTTACGATTATCCTCCAAACATACACACAACAATAAATAAACTGCTGCAGCACCTGTTTCTTCCAAAGACAGAGGAACTTTGTGTTCTCATGTTGCCATATTTACCCAGCACAATTTATCTTTTTATCTGTAGCTTAAGATGGCAAACAGCTTTAAACAACATAATGCTGGTTCTAAACGTGTGGAAAGAGAAGCTGTGGAAAATTCAAAAGTAATCTGATGTTGGCTTTGTACCAGACCAAATGTTTCTGAAAGCAGCCTGCCACATCTTTGGACCAAAAAATGTCACCAGGACCCTGATGGTGCGTTCCTCTAATTGAGAGCCAATCTGTTTCCTATTCATGTTTGATTGAAGTTGAGGGTTTTTCCTGGCATGACAGTGAAAACAAAATGTCAAAGAGAAACAGCAGAGAAACATTATTTTCTTTTTGTTATGTTATATTAAGTCCATGTCTCCACCTAAAATGGGTGGAGGACTGTGCTCACATTGCAGAGGGTGTTAATGCATTTGAGGATGAGTAGCGTGACATTAGCTGCAACGCTTTGTGTACATATTTCACCGTTCTTTGGAGTCTGGCCACAGCAAATACTTATCTTAGTGAGATTCTGAATATTTTGGCGTTTCCAAATGACTTATTCCACACATAAACAAAATCTTCCACAAGACAGTTGAACTATTTTATGGTTCCAAAAATCCAAAAGGCAGAAAATTACTTTCATTTAAGCTAGGTTGAAAGAAAAAAAAGCTGATTCGCAAAGATGATAAATACCAAACAGTAGTAGTATAAAACTTTAACATAAAGCCTGCCAACAAAGGCAGCTGCACTAAATTCAAAGCAAAAGCCAGTTCTGAAGACATAAGTTGAGGATTATTCTAATTATACTAGCAAAGCTCTTTTGTGGCCAGCTGAATCTCGACTCTGAATATCTTTATGTGTAATAACATGGAAGCAAAAAGTTGCACGCTTGCTCAGAAAAATCCATTTTTCAACAGCCGAAATGTGGCCAAAGACACAGCGTCATAAATCAAAACCTTCACACAGGCTCAGGGTGTTCATTTAATAAAGTCTGACATGTTAGAGGATGTCTGAGTCTCAGCAGAGCAACCAGACTGAAAATACTAACATTTACGCCCAAAATGATATTCCAATCAAAACTTTGTACCAAAGTTTGGTGCAAAGTTTGTTTGGAATACCTTATAATCTCTGTAACTCTTAAATCAAAACATTGCATGGTTCGTGAGATGCCAAATCTTTTCTCTCTTTATTTGTTCATGTTTCTAAATTGATTTATTTTAAACCAAGCACAAAATGAGGGACAGGAGTATTAAACAGAACAACTTAAATTGTTTTCCCAAGTTGTTTTTCCAGTTTAGTGATGGCTTCTACTTGTTCGAATCAAACTGATTGGTCCGTGAACCTAACAAACTTGGTTGGGGCTCACAGACGGCGGTATTTACAAAAATTTCAAATAGCTAGTTTAGGAACCGACCCCTACCTCCTCCCTCCTGATGTGTTGCTCAAATTGCTGATTTTGCATTTCCCCTTACACTGGAGCACACTGAAAAATGTACCAAAGACGAGATGCTAACCAGTTATTTCCATTCATGCTAGGCTACATGACGGTGCAACATTGTCTCCATGGTTACGGTTAGACGCATACTTTCTCCATAATGCGATAATTAATATCTTTCTAATCATACTAACTTATGAAGTATTAACGTTAATCTTTAACGTTCATAAAATGTTATTAACATATTAATGCTTTGAAAATCAAATACAGCGTCCAATGGTTGCTAAGGAGACTCGGTTGCTAAGGAGACTCAGTGACCGCGCCCCCCCCCCTCTCTAAAGTTGGATTTGCAGATTAAATGTTCACCTTCATTACCAGGCTTCTCTGTTTGTGTGACGAAATGAAAATATGTTGATCCTTGTCCAGCTAGATAATTCTGTTGCATGTTGTGTACAAAGTTTTTTACATACACAAATTTGAAACTATATATTTTACAGTTTGATACTGCTGCAATAAAGGTTATCTTTTAAAATCATTTTTAGACTGAACTATCCAGGGTTCCAATAAATGTGGTTTTAAATCCTTAGACACAACAAAAGGGTGCAGTTTTAAATGTTTCCTGCTGATAAAAGCAATAAATGCAAGGGAATGCCTAGACTAAAATGTTTTATTTTGGCATCTCTTCCCACTCTGTTTATAACTATCATGAAGGGAACAGTACAGACCTGTCAGTTCACCTTGTGTGTGTAAAGAAACAGAACTTTGGCCACCAGACAAGTTCCCAAATATCCACATCAACCTGTTCCACGTGCTGCGTTCGGCTGCTTCCTCTGAGGGACCCACTTCCCCTCGCTCTACTGATCTCTGTCAGCTCCGAAACAAACAGCTCTAACAGACACCAAGAACTTTCTCCATTGTTTGATCCCGGCTCTGACGAGGCCAGGGAGCAGAGACCAGGAGAGCTGATCAGGATCCGAGTTCTCACCCTCCCCCACAACATACAACATCCAGTTTTATTAAAGTGTGATCCAACAGGAAAAAAAAATATCACCGCTACCACATGCGATGACCTCAATCCAAGACAAACACTTCCACCGGTGTGTATACCAAGACAGATGACTATAGGACTCAGCCTGGCCAGCTCTACTAGAGCTCTTAGTATTTATTTTCAGAGTTCAAAGCACTGGCAGCAGCACACTTGGTGTCTGCAGTCCAGCACAGTGCACCCCTGATTACCACAGTGAGGCTTCGCAGCCCACAAACTCATACGCTGCAGATTGTGCCAGCTACGAACTCCACATCTGCAGCGCGCCGAAGAATGGGGGTGCAGACGTGAACTGAGGACGGAGGGGGTTCTGAGGCTTCAGAGTAGGGGGTAAAGGGATTCTTCTGAAACCAGACTTTGCTGTGGCTTGAATGCCTGCTTTGTGCAGCTTGGCGTGATCGCACAAACCACATTAAAAGACGGGGTTTGTTATTCACCAAAAGGATTGATAACTAATGACTCACAGACCCTAAATCTGAGCTGTGAACTTTGTGCACTGAGCTGTAAAATTCATCAGTTTGCTAACAGGGTAAAGAGAGACTCTATAAAGCAAGAGATAAGAACTACTGTGTAAACTCAGAGGATGCTGGGTGACGTGTGGGATGAAAGCCTGTCAGGTTGTTTTGGGAAACTTTGTCTCCTGAAGATCTTCTTCTTTATTAGGAAAAACTGTTGTTGTTTTTTTTTTAACATGAGAACAAAACATTTAAAAGTTATTGCTCACAGATAAAAGGCAATAATGTAAATGTATTCTAATATTTTTGATTCACTCATTGCAGACAAGAATGTCAATCATTTGTTGTGAACTGTTATATTTTCAGGATGGAATGATCATTTTGTTTGTTTTTTGAATATGTACAGCAAAATACTCACAGCATGAAGCACAAAGTCAAAACCTGTTTTACATAATTCAAGGTAGTGAGTGGAAGAATCAACTTACCAATATTCCAGCTCCTTATTAAAGTGGACAAACTATTTTTTCTTTCACCAAAAAATGAAACTAGCACCAACAACAAAATCACCAGTATTACTTGAATAATAATACTATATATTATCCAGCAATAATGTGAATGAATGTGAGCTATTTAACAGAAATTATTGTTTCAGTCTCCAACTTCTATAAAATCTTTTTTAACCAAGCAGTTTTCTGGGCTTTGCTGACTTGACCCCAGAGAGCCGTTCAGCTCCAAGTTATGAGCAAGACACTTAATCAAGGTTGGCCAACACATACATACTCCAGCTTTTTACTGCATCCCGACTCGTCGTGACGTTTTTCTCTCTGTCCGGGCTCCATCAATTATAATTCTCAGCTTCAATGCCACGTGTAAACTGGAAGTTGTCATTCACAACAAGCCTATCGACCAGATGGATCAATGTCCTGAGCTAAAATATTAGCCGTAGAGCTGTTACAGTTTAGGTTTTGTGGGGTTTGTACTAAAAACTAAAGAAGAATCCTTAAATTCATAATGCTTTGTTTGCTTTATAACAGTGAAAAGGCATCAGATCAGCAGAAACTCTCTAAATACCTTTATCATAATGAAAACGTTGGGGTAGGTACGGAAGAGGATTAGGGCCACCGAAAAAAAAAAAAATAAATAATAAATTCTGACTTTAAAGTCAGAATTCGGAGATTAAAATCAGAATTCTGACGCTTCCATTTTTTTTTCAAAAAAAATGGAATAAGATTTGCTATTAAGGCTGCGTCTTAATAGCATCTTAATAGCAAATCTATGTCTCCAACGCCAAACCATGGAGTCGTTCACGCTGAGCTTACATGCAGCGGCTCTGTTTCTCTCATGTATCGATAGCCCTCAACTTAAAAGCGGCGTCTTTTTCTTGGTGTGGTTTCCATGATGAGGGATATGAGTTGAAGAAATTTTTCCATCTTGCCTGCTGCTTGCATGTGCTTGTTCTAAATGAAAATTAGCGCTTTCTTATATGATTTCCAATTTTGAGTTCCAATGATTCACTTCCTGGTAAAGAGCCCCCTGGTGGTTGAAGAAAACTCCACAGAAAAGCCGCACTGGGCTATAAGCCTCATGGTTCAAAGCGTCTGAAAAAGTAGTGGCTTATAGTGACTTATAAGCCACTACTTATAAGTGACTATAATATATCTTATCTTATCATTGGAGGTACCTCACCCTATTATATACACAGTCTTTAAAATACTAGAATTTCCATGTAGCTTCATATTTGTCTGTGGTATAATCCCACCTAAAAACCACCCAGTGAAATGTGTAAGTTTTATTGGGAGACCGACAGTGAACATGATTCCCTCGGGAACGATGATTTCAGTAGAGTTGAAGAGTTTCCTTAGTGTCAGGAGCAGTGCATTTTATTGCCTTGTAATGTAGAATGTTTTTGAGACCGTTATATAAAAACATTTATTGGATCATAACATTCTTGTTTTGTTTTTGTTTTTTTGTTGCATCAAAAGAGGCACTAATCCTTTCTACAATATATCCTTTGAAATGGAGGCCTTAATGCCAGGGCTTGTTATTTTTATGTTTCTGCTGACACCAACAGGCTTGGATAGATACATGAGAATGCTGTGACACAATCCTTCCCCCCTGCAAAACCTCAAAGACAATTCCCTAATTACAGACTCTTCTTCCAAAACTTTCCTTTGAGAATGAAAACAGCTAGGCAGTGATGAGAAAACGCAGAACAAGTCTTGTTTTCATGGGATGAATCAGAAGCAGAGAGGATGATTAAGAGCTTGACTCTCAAGTCCGCCCTTTTCTGTATGTTTATTTGAAAGAAGCATCATGCCAAGACAGAAATCTCTGGGATTAGGTGGAAATAAATTTATGATGAAATAATCCGGTTTGGCAATCTAATTTAAAGAAAAGGGAAGCTGGCGTTCATAGCACTATGTGTCAAACAGAAACACCATGGTTTATGGACACGGTGACTGATTAACATTTAGTGCTTCCATAACAACAGCCTTGCTTGAGATTTTCTACACAATCTGAAAACTTGGTATGCTATAGATTACAGTACTTAAAAAGTCAAAATATGCAGTTTATTCCATTTGCAATGAATCTTTCAATGAGCAAAATACTCTCACTGAAGAGGTGGAGAACAACCAGAGTCTGGAATTTGAATTAAGTTTTTGATTAAGTATGAAATAGGAAAATAGAGTGGAAAAAATATTTGGACTGACGTTTCAGGAATGCAGGGTGTGCTGTACTAAAAACTGGAGAAGAATGCTGAACTTCATAATGCTTTGTTTGCTTTATAACAGTGAAAAGACATCACATCTGCTCCTAACACAAAGGAAATAGGGCCGAAAGGCTAGGGAAATACTTGTACTTATTGTAATAATAAAATCTATTAGGATTATTAATATTTGTAAAAAAAAAATGATATGTTTCAAACTGCCCCTTTTTAAATCTTACTTTACATCTCCTTCCTAAAGATCAGGCTACAGATTTACATATTTTTCTGTACCGTTGGTAGAGACTATAGCCAATATTTTATATAAAAAGACAACATGGAAGAGAATAATTTTAGAGGGAACCCATCTGCTGTGTTTGCCTGCATCAAACAGGAAGCGATTTAGTCCAGACAGGATGTTCAGCAAACCGACCGACCAATAAAAGGGGGTGTCATAGATTCACAGTCTGCGGCAGCTGTGCAAAATGCACATAATATTGCATAAAGCCACCAGCCCACCCACAGAACACCACAAAATATATGAAATCCAGATTGAAAGCTTGTTGTTTTTTTTCTGTAACAGAGCAGATTGTTGTCAAGTTGCTGATGTTCAAAGCTTGAGAGCAGATCAGGCAGCGTGTGTTTCTGTACGCCATGTGCTGTGATCTACTTATTCATAAAAGTCAATTGTTTGAGCAAATCTTTCAGTTAAACATCAGCATATATTACAATATGTGTGCACTCATAACCTGAAAATATATTATTCAGTGACTTATTCAGTCTCAATGCAGGGGATTGGTCATTGTTTAGATGTTATGTGATCAAATGTTACGATTTATTTTATTGCTGTTTGTTGCCCCTGGTCATCTGACTCATGAGTGTTATAAAACAAAACTAAACTAAACAAAAGTGAGACTTTCTGGTAGCTAAACAAAAGTTGGAATAAGCTAAATTATTCTGTGGAGCTGAGAGAATGTCCAGAATTCAGTTAGGTCTCTTTTTGATACCTCTAATTATGAAACTGCCAATAAAAAAATGAAGCTGGCATGGTCATTTGTTTGAGCCTGGTTCTGTTAAAGGCTTCTTCATGTTCAAAAGTAGTTTTTTCTCCAGACTGCTATCATCTGCTTTCAAAATCAATGCCACAGTGGAATGGGTTTTTACTTAAAAATAACTTTTAAACTAAATACTAAGCCCTGTATTCAGTAACTGGATTTAGTTATTAATCAAATGTTCATGCATTGGTTGCAAGAAGCTGTATCTCAATAGCATTCTGTTTACCTGTACACAGAACGCTACTGTCCTGTTTAGAATAGTAATGTTCTGTAAACTGGAACGCTACTGTTCTGATTAGAACAGTAGCGTTCCAAACAAATTTTGCATCTTGTGACATTCTGTTAGGAATCCTTTAAAACAACCAAATCAGATTTTCAGAAATCCTGCTGCAGCTCTGCAGACCCTTGTGGAGGGTTGTAGAGTCTGAAAAATGAGAAATAGAAAACTTAATCACTTATTGGCAGACATTTGTAAACACATGCAGCCTAGAAAACACTGCCAACTATGTGGCGTCTTTGATTTTTTGAGTTAAAAATTGAGCTTAGACACTGCAAAAAAATATTGTAGCACGGAAAAAAGTGACTTTAGTTTGTTATTTTAAAACATTTCTTTCATTTGAAAAAAGGGGTGAAAAAGTTGACTCATGCTACACTTTTTGTATTGAATCTTTTTAGATTGTTTCCTTTTTCTACACCTAATGGATTTTAATTGGAGTGTGTGCTCACTGGGGAGGAAATGGAACTGGCTTCTGAACTGCAAACAAGGCTTTCATATTATGAAGCGTTCCTGTCTGAGCTGCCACAACGGAGTGGAGCGCCGCGCCGCCGCGCCGCCGTCTCTCCCACACATGCTTCCTCATCATCACTCCGAGGCTGCTGCACTTCCTTTCACCGCTCCTCGTTGGTTTGTCTGTACAACCAGAACACTGTGGACTTGATAGACATGCTGACAAGCTCAGCTCTGGAAACGTTGGATGAATTATTATGAGACTTGGGAATATTTTTGACCTCTCACAGTGATCAATAAAATCGTTGTGGGAAAAGAAGAAGACATGCTTTTTCTAAATTTGATGTGCATATCCAGTTCTTCATGTTGTTGTAGGAGTTTTTTTTTATTCTGTTTTGTTTATTTCCGACAACAAAGGGCAGCAAGTTCATTCTGTAAATAATGCAGTCGGTTGTGAACATTGAAATTGAATTCCTATAAAAAGGCGACTTTTGTTTAGTCTTGTGTATAATTGCATGGTTTAAAGCATGAAAGTCTATCCACAACCACATGCATATTCACCTACTGTTTTTGTTAGTGAATATGCATGGCGACCGTAGCAGTCAGAGACATGGATTCATCGCAGTTAAACCGGGGAGTAACTTGATAATTTTACTGATTTATGGCCTCCAACTTGAAAAGATACATTTCTACCCAATTATTTTATATAATACATTTCAACTTCCTTCCTTTTACAAGATAGAAAGTCATATTGTTGTCCTTAGTTGCTGTAAATATTACATCCAGGGTCACAAATAAAACAAGAAGCAAGATTAAGTGCAAACAACATAGGTAAATACAAGTTAGTAAATGAATGAACAAAAGCATTATTTAATTTGCCTAAAAGCTCATTTATTATGTCAAACTTTTTTTGATCATATGTTTAAACAAAAAACAGCGATTAATGTAACAAAACAGCAATAGTTAGAGAATGTATGTTTTATTGAGGCAGAACAGATGATAAAAATGACTAATTAAAGCACAGTTGCTTCCTGAGGCCAGAATACATCCAATAGTGAGGGAGGGGAGGGGCTCCTTCCTCTAATAAACAACATGTGATTATATCTGAAGGTTATCTCTTATTTTTTTGTTTCTTCCTTTTCTTCCTCGTCTCTTTCTTCTCTCCAGAGAATGACTGATACTCATAATGTACTCCAGCTGCAGACCCCCGCCAGTTGCCCCCTCATTTCCCTTTGTCAGCATTATCTGCTCATGAGGTAAAGTTTCCACTTGCAGGATAAGCAATGCCACCGTTCCCGCTGCCAAACGAAGAGACAGAGCAAAATCCATTAAGATTCATCAATCAAGGCTCAGGTACGTGGGCAGTATAGGTTATGTTTTTAAATCTGCTCACCATTTATGGAAAAGGACATGTCTGAGTTACTTTTCCCATTCGTAAATATTGCAGGTCAGTTGGAATATTTCTGTTACCTTCTAATGGAGTTTGATCTATAGGCTGTTTTGGAAATGTTTGCATCGGACCGTTTTCGAAGACATGTAGCACCTGGGGTTGACACACACCAGTCCTCCTGAAATTAAACTGCAATGAATTTCACAGACCTGCTGCTCCAGAAACTGAAATGATGGAGGCGTTGATTTAAATCTCAGAGAGCTACTAAGTCAGTGTCAGAAAAGATCAGGGAACATTTCAGTTACTACCGTCTCCTTAATTTCCGTCATATATTTGTATATATTTCCAACATTTTCCTGCTGCTTCTTGGCAGCTTTATGAGTTGGGATCCATGCACCACATTTTACACATAATATCCTTGCCCTGTGATTTAAATGTAGCAGAGAAACGTGCAAAAATCAGCTGAACGACACTAAAGGCTCAATTTCTTCTTGTTTTTGACAGTAATCCAAGGAAGTCTATCAGAAACAAGGCCTCGGGTTTGACTCTCCTGCACTGAGAGGTGAGTTAAGGCTTCCCAGATGGAGAAGAAACAAAGCTAGGCGCCCAAATAGTTCATCAAACTTGCTAGTTCTTATTAGGATTGTGTGAAATAAAGGAATTTCTCACTAGAGAATTTTAGGTAATCAGTACGCTCGAGTAAGAAGACCCAACCGTCCACGGACAGTACGCGCGTTTCATGGATACCTTGGTAGTCATGAAGTGCAGGGTCAACTCAATCAACTCTCCACCATTGTGCTTTGTGATTTTCTTCAAATATGATGCTATGAAATTAGCATGAAGCCCAAATGTTTCCAATGTGGTCTCAATGTTTAAAAGTCACTGTTGCACAGAACTTTCCAACTTTGCAAATGTCAATGAGAGACACATGAAGACAGACTTTGTCTTCTGCCACCTGAAGACAATTTCTTCTGTTAATTCAAAAAACACTGAGTGGTTTAGCAGCAAAATACATCAAAGACCTATTGTTGTCATATCAGCCTATTGTCCACTCTGCATCCCCAGAATCCGAACCATGGAGAAGCAGCAGTCAGTTTTTATGCACCACTAATCTGAAACAAGCTTCAAGAAAACCGCAAGGATGCTGAAACACAAAATTCCTTTAAATCTAGGCTAAACAATTTATTTAGAGCTATCTCTGATTAATAATTCCTAGAACATCTATTAATTTTAGTCTGGAAGTGTTTTGTTTCTTCACTGTGTTATGTTTTTATCACGTGAAGCACTTTGAACTGTTTGAATGTTTCTTAATGTGATTTCTTGATTGTATGTTCATAATGTTTCTTTGCTGTTTGGGTCTTTCTGTCTTGGGACTACAGATGGAAATTAGCAATTATGCTATAATCTGGCTCATTTACAGTCTGTACAGAAGTATTGACTGTTCATTAATGTGAACTGTCCCCTAATAAAATGTGCAAACCATGTTATGCTAAATAAACTTGAGTAATCATGCCATGTGTTTTTTTTTTTAAGAGAAAAGACTTTCTCCTTGATACCTGAAACAAACTTGATTTGTTCCACGTTTCTCAGATTGCACTGACATAAACTTTGATGAATCAATTGGAAGAAGCAAGAGCAAACTCACGCAAACAACCTTTTTTTTATCTTACCTTCAACTTTGTTCACTAAAAGCCTGTTGTGTGTATTTTGGGTACTTGTTTGCAAAATGCTAAAATTTAAAAAAGATGTCTTCAGTCAGTGGCTCCTTCAAACAGCTGTATCACAAACTGCTAGAGGAGATTTTCCTAGCTAACAGCTATAGACTCTGACGAGAGAGTTACTGCAATATCTAATTTAAATTTATGATTAATATGGTTTTACTGAACTTAACTGAGTTGACTATGTTGAGTCTGAGTTTAAACACATTACTGTGAAACGATACTCGAGGCCTCGGTCGTGACACATGCAAAAAATAAATGCCTGAGTTGTGCTGCTTTGGAAACAATAAGCATGTAACCTGCAACCTGTGTTACATCTGCATTCTGGCCATCTTGTGAACTCTGTCTAAATAAAATCAGCATCAGATCATTTGTTCTGAATTACATTGTGTGCAACCTCTGAGTTGGAGAAAATAAATAATACGTATTCAAATGGTTGTAATTTTTGCCGTCAATCAGAAATTATGCCTCACACCCATGTTTGTCGACTTCATTGTTTCCCCACACATATGGCAGATTAAAACAATATGAATTTTCAGCCTTACAGGAGGAGGATTATTTAGTAGTCAAGCCAAAGCACGTGCATACAGCAGCTGCTCTCGTACCAACATGTGACCACAGGACCAAACTCTTTCCATGCTGCGGTGCTGCATCACACTCCAGAATACGACACAAATCACAAATAATTTTCAACCTCTGAAATAATAGAAGACAAAAAAAATTCTGGCTTCTGCCAAGGCAGCAGATGATACCATGATGAATGTCGCAGACCTGCCAGCGCATTCTGTTGTGATCATGCAGCTGGTTCTGTTGTCGATGTGTTGCAGCGACGCAGACCTCCACCGGCGCTTGGAGGTGGCCGCACAGCACCAGATGTTCTGAGAGCAGTGAAGGGGGGAGTCGGGTTCTGTTTGAGATGTGCTGTGATGTGGGCGAGGTGAGGAACAGTGCACATGACTGCAGCGGGTGCCACATCTGTTCTGCCAAGAGCGACTGTAACAGCTTTGAGGCATGACAGCAGAGAATTTAAACCAAAAGATGGAGATAACTGTCAGAGGAGGATTATGAAATTTTTCTTTTTTTTTCATTACTATTTGAATATATTGCATCTTTCTGGTTGCAATGATTTCAGTAATGCTGAGATAATAAACCGAGGTCAAGCTGGTGGCATCCCAGAAATCAATCACCTCATTGCAATGGTGGTATGACACAATGGTGTGTCACCAGCTGAAACATTTGTGCAGCTGGTCGTGTTGGCAGGTTTTGCTTCTCTGTGTGAAGTATAAAACATTACTATTGGCAAAATAAGAACACAAAAGGTAATTCCAATCTTTTCCCCGCTTTGCGGTTTGCCGCAGTTTGAAAGGACCTCAAAATGAACTTTAAACCACCAAGTTTTGAGATGAAATGTTAACCTAATTAATCTTGTTTTCAGTGTTTCTCTTGTTAAATGCTCATGCCTAAAAATTCAGAAAAAAAATCATTATTTAAGAACAGTCAGATGTACCGTAATTTCCGGACTATAAGCTGCGGCTTTTGTCACACGGTTTCAACCCTGCGGCTTATACAACGATGCAGCTTATTTATGCATTTTTTTCTAACGGCCGCCAGGGGCGCTCGAGCAGAAAAGGTAAAAGTGACACAGGTGGAATATGAGTGTCGAGGAAGACGCAAGTATAATGTAACTTAACACGTCTCAGTGCACAGGAGGAAGATGAAGAGGCTCTCAGTGACTTTTACCGCTATGTTTTTTTATAACCAGCCCTTTTGGTGCTGTGCTACCATGTTGCTGCTGTGTTACTGCCACGTCTCAGTGACTTTTACTGGTATGTTTTTTTAACCAGCCCTGTTAGCGCTGTGTTACTACCGTGTTGCTGCTGTTA
>CAEFZX010032315.1:0-20019 GCA_903066825.1 Alfaro cultratus
GCGCATTGAGATGGCTCATGATGTTGCATACATATATATATATATGTATGCAACATCATGAGCCATCTCAATGCGCATCAAGGTCTGGGGAATGATGATAATTTTAGCTCTTTTGACTTGGTTCCCAAAGACTAGCCAGCTCTTTTGGCTCACACCAAAAGCCTCATATGTTAGCTTAATTTAGAAAATATGAATGTTTTCTGTGTTAATAAATCCCTTTTGCATTTAGAGGAGCAGTATACTTTCCTAATTTTGTCTTTGTTCTGTTACAAAAGCAAGCCTTTTTTTTGACCTAGAGTAATATTTCAATCAAACTTTGTTGATTAAAATATTATGCTAAATTGAACAACACACTGCTAGCAAATCTACCAAACAGAACCGTAACAGAACCAAGATCATAAACCAAACTATGTCCTCAGTGCAGATTGGGATTCAAATAAATATATTAAATTAGCTGATTCTGTTCCTCCTCTTAGTTTGGATTTGCCTGTTTCTGTAAAGACAAGCTGCCAATCTGCCAATCAAAACAAAGTTCTGAGCAGGGCGGAGACACTGAGAGAGAGAGCTGAGCACCAAAGGGGAAAAAAAAAAAAAAAAAAACAGTGGAAGCTCGCTCTCACTTTATGGGAGTCTGCTCTTTTCATTCATTATGTTGAATTGGCTGCAATGGACTGGCGACCTGTCCAGTTGACCCCGTCTCTCGCCCATTGACCTCTGGAGATGGGCACCATCACCCCTGGCAACTCCACCAGGGATAAGAGTGTAAAGATAATGGATGGATGGACATATGAACCCTGAATTGGCTTTTAAAACATTTATTTTTTTTCTTTTATTATGATCCAGGGCGTGTCAACACTGACATCTGTGTCGCTGTGAGGCCTTGTAAAACCAAGCTGCTCCAGTGAGAGACAGATGCTGCAAGGAAACACTTTTTGTGCTGCCAAACTATGAAGATGAGGCCTCTACTGACGATTTTTTTTCCAAACATAGTTTACTGAAAACAACTATATACTTGGAGCTTACTTCACACTGTGATTTGCCCATTTTAAAGGCCAGAAAAGCAGCTTTGAACGACTTCCATTTGCAGTTGACATCAAAGCTTCCAATAAAGTTGATTCAGCTCCAACGTGGTGACACCGTGAGAGGAAAGTATGAGTCTGGTTAGACGATACAGAGTTTCCATGGCTCATCCCAGACACAACGCTCCATCTGCACACCCAAGCTCTTCAAACACACTCTATGTTTGGCAGCACACACCTGAGTTAACAACTGTTCTCCAAGAAGAGGATTAACAGTAACATCACAGTGGAGTCGTCTCACTGATGAACACCTTCACTCAGTCCTGAGGATTTCCTCAGCTCAGACTCTAACCCCAAGTGATGATGAACTTGCATCCAGGATGACGCTAAGTTTCTGTCTGAGCCTAGGGAACATCACAGAGCAGCAAACTGAACTGTAATGCATTTTTAGTTTTTAATGGAGTTTCATTTTCCCCTCTATCTGATACGGGTTGTTTTGATTTTATTTGAAGGGGAATACATATTCAGCTCATTTTCCTGCAGAAGAACATGTTAAATTTTGCACTGAAACAGTTGCAGATGAATGCAACCGATTACATTTACTGTAAACATGGTAAGTTTAGCAGTAATTGATGGTATAATACAGAGTCTTTGCAATTGTACATCACAAGCTGCGTTCTGCTACAAATGTGCGCAAAACTTTGTTGATTTTCCAGTTAGGTAAAAATAAACAAAAATAAACAAATGCTTCCATATTCCATATTCTTCATCATTTTTGCATCCGCTTGTTGATTGCATGACTCATGTGATGCAAAAAAAGTGTTTCCATTTGAGCTGTGTAACATACACCAATTTTAATACAATCGAAAAACCACAAAAACCTTTTGTCAAAAAGTTTGATTTTTTGTTTTTCAATTTCCATTAAGCCAATTTATGTTTGCAATTCTAATCAGCCCAATTTTACAATGACTGGAAACACAGGTACAGTGAGGAAAGCAGCAAAATGGGCTTCAGTGCCGCTTCACTGTAGAGTTTGTTTCACTTTATGTCTTCCCCAACTCAAAGGGTTAAATTTAAATATTATATTTGCAGAGTTTGATACAAATACATTCAGCGGATGAAAGGGACATTCGACAGAAGAGCCAGAGGCCGTTGCACACATCATCTTAAAAAACCACCAAACAAATTCTCTTCATATCTTAAAAGGTGGCATCAAAAGGAAGGAAGGCACAGAGACAAAGAGAGGCAAGAATGAAAGACAGGGACACTAAGTACTGTATACTGAGGCTTGGATTTTATTACATGGAGTTAAAAGCATCCCTCTTGGCAGCACAAACATGATGAAATCACTCTAGCTGATATGATGAAATGAGCAGAGTTGTTTAGAAGACTCACAAAATAAAACTGCATGTTTAAAAAAAGGCAATTAGGAGGAAGCAAAATTCCGTTAGCTTGTTCGCGATGACAAATAAATGGGAATTTTCATATTCCGCTCTGAAAATGATCAGCTCACTCTTCGCATGACCTTTTCAAAACTAATTATAGTGACACGACTGTTGTTGCAAAGCAAAGATAATTGGAGCTGCGCCTGTCTCTAAACAATGTTATTGACAACAAAACAAAAAAAAACAGAACACAATATTTTGTTTTGCAGATGGCAGATTTTTTTTTTTTCCAGTGGTCTTACCATTTACAAGAATAACTCTGCTGTAGTGACATATCAGCCTCCTGTCATCACAGCACATGACCAAAGGAATTTCTTAATTTTGCAGTTACACAATTTAAAATCCTCATTTCCCCACAAAAAGTTGGTGTGTTTTCTCGACAAAGTCCTAAATCTATAATCTGTTAGGCCCAAGTTAGAGATCATTCATGTCAGAGATTAAGTATCAACAGAGCACTGTTCAGTTTATCATCCGGAGTGTGTGGCACACCTGCAAACACAACAAGAGATGTCAGTCTACCTTTCCTGACTGGGTGGTTGAGGAGAGTCATGGGGATCTTCAGACAACCTATCAGCAACTGGGGCAAAGCTTAAAATGTAATTTGAATTTTGACGTGAACTGTGCGGTTATTGTCCATAATAGTTTCTGCACTTGTTGTAGAAAGATGCTATGTATCTGTCATGGTGTTGAAAAGGTTTCAGAAGCTAGCAGCTAGCTAGCCAGACGTACATTCTCTGTAGCCGTTGACATGTTGTACCACATCACCGTTACATTTGGTGCATGTGTGTTTGTCTTTGGTTTTACACCGGCTGAGCTTTACGGCTCAAATAATCGGATGTCCCAGTCGTGGGCTCACTTCCACTAGGCTAATAGTGGAGCTATTTTTTTCTTTAGTGCTTTAATGGCTTTGCTAACTTTGAAAACATTTAGCACATTTAGTTTTCTCTAAATTAATGTTTGTGGACAAAATTTCTAAAGTGCTAATTGGCTGGTTTAATTGGCTGGTTGGATAAAATTTGACATCTTTAGTTTTAGTTATTTACTGTTAAGATTTCTTCAAATTGTTGGATGTTTATAGTTATGCTCTTATTTTGAAGTGGGTGAAGACTGTTAACGCAGCAGTTTCCTGTATTGACGTTCCCAACTATTATTCCGTACCCAGAATGCATCGCTGTAGAACTGCGGGGCTAAAACACTAAATGTTTAAAATATACTAATATCCTATGTGCTTCCTGACTGAAGCCCTAATGCAATCAATTAGGCAAAATTAGAAACAGTGAGCAAAAACTTTGTTGCTATTCCAAAGAATGACAAATATAATCCTCTTGAGAGTGCCATATTAGTCAGTTGTATTTGATGCTTCACTGCTAACTTTAACTGTATAACTTTTTAATGCCAGGTTTGCTTTAAAACAGGTGAGCAAACCTCTGCAGGTATCAGCATCTGGATCCACCTGTGATTCCTTTGATAATTATACAGGCTAAACATCCGCAGCAAAACTGCACAAAATATGTTTTTCTACAGGTTTCTTTGCCTCAAATATAATATCTTTCATATTCTGTTCTCAGTTTGTATGCAACTGAGTATATTGGATATTCTCTGAGTATTGGATATTGATCCAATATGGTGTATCGAGTTTTTGGTTGTTTTAACAGGTTGGTAATATGAAATACAATACAGATACCCCATATATTTATATGTGAAAAATTTAACTGCAAGCCTAATTATGTCACGCACTAGTTATGGTAACTAACCCTACCCTTTATGAATATTTTGCTGAAACGATCGCATCTTTTATTCTGCCGCTGCAAAATCTCAAGGATCACTTAGCATGCTACTCGACATCCTCAGCGACAGCCAGTGATTATAAATAATAATTTGTAGCATATTTTTCGTCATTTATTAGCTAAGACCAGCAGTTTTCCTCTTGACATTTCCAAAGCACAGCCAGGCTGGTAGAAACTGATGCTTTTATGAGTTTTAATTAGGTAAGTTAATGATCTGTAATGCAACATTTGCATAAAAGGCTGATTCTACAACTCAACATTTACCATACTCCTACTTTAAAGACGGTTAGCTTTGGGTTTCTGTTCCTTCATTGTAATAAATTTTACATCTACATTGTTTACTCTTAATGCTGTCAACTTGTGTAACGAGAGTCCAAATCCTGTGGGTTTTATCTTCTGCTTGATAAAGCTTAAGAGCCTAATCATCAGAGTTTCATCCAACGGTATGTACAGTGGACGCATGGCTCAGGTTAGTATTAACACTGTAATCAAATGCATCACCCAAGATCCAGCCTAAAGGTGGTTTCACTGACCTGCGCAGTAAAAACGTAAAATTATTCATTTCACATTTGCCTTTTTCTGCTGCTTTTTTCTGCTCTACACACATCCGTGACCCGGCCAAGGTCATAAAGGTGACTGCAAAGGTTTAAACAGCCCAAGGTGATGATGTGACGTAGGCTGAGAAAGTCTTGGCTGGAAAGAAAGTAAAGTCTACATTTGTTATCAAGACAATGTGATTGCAGTCATTTCTGCCAATTTATACATGACTAATATCACTTTATGAAGAAACACATTAAAAATACATCAAAAGAAGAGCAGCAAAAACTGAAGCATCACATAAAAAAAAGAAATAATAAAATGCAAAAGTAAACCAAATGAACATAAACAATATGATAGATATAAACTCAGAATGTAATCTTTGATATTTAGCTCCAGTAAGACTGATTATATTCAGTCCTTACGTAGAGCTGTAGTATGTAACTTTGATTGAAAAAAAAATGTTTGTTACATTTTATTACATATTTGTTAAAACAGTCACAACGTCATAACAGATACTCTGTGAAAACATTGAGCTCCTCTGTTTTCTCCCAGTGCTAACTGCAGACATTCGCCGCTCGGTCAGAAACAACCAATCAGAGCCAGGAGGAGGATCTTATCGCTGTCAATCAAAGCACTCGTGGCTAAACTGCCAATGGTGGAGAAACACTTTATCTCCTATGCTAACTAGCCTTAGCATTCACAACAGACAGGAAAAACTTGTGGTGTTACCAGAGATTAAGGGTTAAAGGGAAAGACAAATGAGCAGCACCACACAAAATTGTGATTGACAGCACTAAGACCTGCCTACTGGCTCTGATTGGTTGTTTCTAGATAGCACTGGAAAAAGACAGAGGAGATTGATTTTTTTTTTTTTTTTTTTTTCATAGATTATCTGTTTCATACCGTACTGTCACAACATGGTGACAGTTTTAACAAATATGTAAAAAAAATATTTTTATTCAAATTACACACTGCAGCTTCAAGGAACACTTAATGGTATAAAAACATAATGGAAGTAGACTAAAGCCATTAGTCTACTTCCATTATGTTTGTGTTGTGAAAAAAAAGTTCTGAAAGAAGAGAAACCCTAAATTGAGAAAAATTTTTACTCACCATACCTGTGATAAACTGTCAATAGAATGTTAAGTATATATTACATTTTAAAATATCTTATATTTTTACTGGATAGCTTTGTGGTTTGAATAAAGCAAAAACTGAAGCAGACTCAGTGAGAAGTCATTTATATTTCATCAGATCAGATTTGTTTGGGCTGAACAAAAGAGAGAAACATCGAAACTACCTGACATTTTGCATGGCAAAGCAATTCAGCCTGAGGTTACTGATTCATAAGCATTTCAGCCTCTCGCTGTTGAAAAAGTGCAACAGTCAGTGATACAATCCCTTCTCCCCCACCTCTGGTTTCCTATTGTGAAGCCCCAATGGATGTGCTGAGTGGGATGTTGACTACAATTCATTAACATATCGACTGTTTCTGTCAGTAACTAAGTGACAATCAGCAAAGGGCATCTGCTACAGAGAGGAACAGACACTATGATGCTACAAAATAGTCGCACAAGCAAATCAAAACTGGAACCTCTCTCTCATCCTCTGTCTCTCTCTACTACCACAACTTGAATATTTGAATCAACTTTCAGGGACTTCCTCAGAATTAACTTGATTGTCGGTTTTATGCTCAACTGGTTTCGCATGAGAAAAAAAGAGGAAACAAAACAGTCAGAAATGTTATCTACCCTCCAGTTTGTGGATATTTTAATTGTTTGTTTGGATGATCATAAACGAAAGGACAGTGTAACGATTTCCTTCCACCGTCCAAAGTATTTTCACTGAGCAGGTGACATTCTAGGAGACACATAGCGCCACTCAGAGGCCTTCAGGTAAACTAAAAACAGTAGGTCAGTTCACTGTTGCCGACTGGTGCTCTTTTGTAAGAAGAATTCAAAATGTGACAGGAATTTTGGGAAACAATAGCTTTCCGGTCCATAGCTGCATGTTTTCTGATGTATGCGACCACAATGGGATGAAAGAGTTTTTATTTCTAGGTCGGACTGTGGACTGCTCTCTGCTAACTTCATCATGTTGTTCTAAAACCAGCGTATTTGGACTATGTGCAAGTTTAAAGACTACAATATATATGTAATGCTTACACACACTTACACACACTTGTACTTCTATACAACCTGAGGAATTTGTACTGACTTTGACTCATTTTAGTAACGGCATTACTGCCTCACTCTAAACCTAACCCAAACCTCCTGACCCAAACCTTAACCAAAGTCTAATTCACACCATATGTCTAAACCTGACTAGTAGAGCACAGTACAACTACAAAAAGGTGATGTCTGGGAAAAAGTCCTCACTTTCCACAAATAACCTCCTTTTGATGGTATAGCTGAAAATGCTCCTCTGTATGTAGTATATACAAGTACACATATACACATGTACACACACACGGCCACCCACACATGCACACGCGCAGATATGTCTTTCTACTTCACAAGAACTCTATAGCCTAACTCTAAATCTTACCCTAAACCTAACCATTACCAGTACATACCTAACATAAACCTGACATAAACTCAATTAACACCTTAGTCCTAAATTTAACCCATAACCCCCCCAAAAAACCTTCCATCTTACAGGGCCCCATTGGAAACAGTTGGTCCCCACACCATAAAAGTTGTTGGAAAAATTGTCCTTTTAGTGTATCAAACACACGCACACGCACGTGCGTGCGCACGCCCACACACACACACAGAGGAGTTCCTTTTCATTTCTCCAGTTTCCGCAGTTTAAATTGGTCATGCATGATGGATGAATTAATATACATGGAAGCACTCTTTCTATAGCTACTGAAGGGCAGGTGGGATCAGTTGTTGCTAACCTGCACCTGTGTACACCTCCCCTACCCACTACCCCCCACCCCCACCCCGTCAGATTTGCAGATTGTCCCTCCATCTGTGTATTTCTGGAACATCTCATTTAGGTCTGTGATGGACATTCACCTTGGCAACCCCAGCTGTCCTTCCTGAGTCATCAGAGAAGATCTGAAAACTGAGCACAGTCCATTCAAATCATTTCATATTTATGTTCTTTTTCCAGGTTGGAATGGTCTTAAGATAACCCAAAACTGCAATGAGAGAAACAAAACATGAGTACACAACATTTGTTTTGTGTCTTTGGTTGTCTTGATTGACTCCACCTGGTAATTTCTCTGCAGGTGGAAAAACAAATTTTTAAAAATCATTAATTGACTTTGCTCATTTTTAAAATTATGGGAAATCTTAAGCAGGGAGATTCTAGATTATTACAATTTTGAAAATTATTTTTGAGACACTTTTAGGAAAGAAATTTAAAGAATTTGATAGGTAAGGCTGTAATTGTGAAAAAATGCCGAAAAAGAATATTGCTGTGAATATGCACTACCTAATCAACTTCCAGGAATCTAACAATCCATTTGCTTTTCTAACAAGCTCTCAGAAGCTGCATTTCCATTCACTATATAACTGCAATTTTAAATTTCAAAGATAAATTTGCTTAATGGAAGCATGCCAATTCCGAAAAAAACAAACAAAAAAAAAAGAACTTGTTTTTTGATAAAAACGTTTTAATGAAAGGATGAGGTGGATTTTTTATTTATTTTTTTGCCCATATTGAAGTTGGTTTATTTCGCAAAACCGCAATGGAAACACTTTTTGATGCATCACGAGTCGCATGATGAAGAACCGGACACTGCCACTGTCAGAAAACTATGAAGAAGAAGAAGAAGAAGACAGGAAGTGGCAGGAGAATGATGGAGTAGCATGTTTTTTTTTATTATTACATGAATAAACTTATTCACATGATTATAATTGTATTTATTAGTTATTTGAAACACTGTAGTTGCAAAATTGTGATTTGTAGACAGTGGTGGAATATTGATAAAGTTGAGCTCACATTTGTATAGTAAACATAGCTAGAGATTTGACACTTGCAACAGTAAAATTGTGTAAATTAAAATTATGAAAATGTGTTTTGTTTTTTTTGTTTTTTGGTCGTATTAAAATAGAATTATTTTGCAAAACTGCAATGGAAAGACTTTTTTTTCACATCACACGAGTCACATGATCATCAGCTGGATGTTACTACTGACCAAGACAACAAAGAAGATGATAGGAAGTGGTAGGAGGATGACGGCTTGCTTTGTTTTTTTTTTACACAATGTGCAGCTAGCTCCAACAGAGCTCTCACATCATCACAGTTCATAAAATGTTGTGTGTCATTTGAACATGTTGAATCTATAGCTCTTCAGTAAAATCACAAACTACAATTCTGCAACACTCCCAAGTATAAGAGGCTATAAGAGGCTCCTGAATAAGACGCTGACGTCTCCTCTGAAGGTTGATAGCTATAGAAATACGAATACATTTTATATAACTGTTTACATAGCTATCAAGACTTATCACAGGGAGAAGTTTATTCACATGTGATCTGAATGTTTTTTATTACTTATTGAAAATGCCACGATTGCGAAATTATGTTTTTTCGACATTAGCAGAATATAGACAAAGATTTGCTCACATTTGTCGTGGAAATTCAGCACTGTGATTCTGAACTTTTCTTCAGGAAGAAGTTTGGTCAATTCACCTTCCTGAAAACCAGAAGAAAAAAATAAGGCTTGAAGGCTGTTTGTCAAGGTGACTGGCACCTTCTGAGTGATATGTAGCGGTCCACATTACCATTCAGAAAAGAGGGACATTGTGTCATGTAGCACTGCAGGCGGATCGAATGCGGCGCCCGTTGCCAAGTCGTACAGTGTGAGACTGATGCCTGGCAACTAGACAAAAGAGAATAAGATTGGGATGTCAGAGAGACTTCAGAGTGCTACCTTGTGCGTATGCGTGTGTTTGTGTGGGTGAAACCGAATATGTGTCAGGATGTGAGCACATGTGAGTGTGTGGGTTTGGTGTCATTTGCATTCAGATCATGATGACCCTTTCCTCCCATCCTGAGATTCTCATTAATTCAAAGACCAGCAAATGTGAGCACACACACGCACACACATCAAGCATTACACAGGACCATCTCATTCTAATCACCGCACCAGGCCCCTTCAATCTCTCCTTTACCTCATCTTTCATTTCTTTTTCTTTGCTCTCCCTCACAGGTATTTTTTCCATGTCACTCTCTCCTCTCTGTCTCTCAGGTATCTAACTGGGGTAAACACTTGGACACTCTGCCACGTTTATGTCTCGTTGTGACACCCTGACATTATGTCCCCATTATCATGAAGTTTTTTCATGGACCCCTTTGCAAAAAAAACAAACAAAACCTGTTGACCTTGTTAAGGCGGTGTAATGTCACGGCGTAATGACATCTACTCATTAATGCGTTGTTTAAACTCAGGTCATAATGGCATGGGTCTCACCTGAATTATTCAGAAATTAACCCTGATTTTGCCTGAGGCCTCAGATTTGATGGTGATGTTAGAGGACAGAGTGATGCTGATGGACAGCAGCATATAGTTTGACTGTAAAACAGTTTTATACCTTTAAGATCCAATTAAAGGGGCAGTATTATGTGAAATTGACTTTTTTTGAGCTTTACATGTTATAATGTTATTTTCTCATCAAAAACATACATAGAGTGTTACCTTGATTCTTTAATGCATGTTTTTAAAATCCCTCAGTCTCCCATAGCAACCATTCAGGTTTTTAAAACACCTGTGTGGGCCTATCTCCGCCTTTGAGAGCAAAACTCCTCCTCTGAGCTGCAGTTTCCAAGTTTCCAAGCTTCCACCTGACAGAGCATCCTTCCCCCATGACTCCTCCACTTAGCTCCTTCAGACTAGCCACCAGCAATTAGTAAACACCTGATGGAGCTGCACATCTTCTGAGCTCATTAAAGGAGCTACTTCTCAGTACAGCGCTGGTAGAAACTTTATTAAAGGGTCAATGGTGGAGCAATGTTGTGATGACATCCTGAAAGTGGAGTTTCAGGAAGAGCAGTTTCTTAAAGAGGCAGAGACATCTTGCTATGACCAAAAACTAGCTAATCCAAGAGAAAAACTTAAACGGAAATATGAGGGGGTTTTTTTGTTGTTGTTTTTTTTTGTTTTTTTTGAGTGTTTCCATTATGCAAATTTATTATTTGTATTTACAAATTGCTAAATTTATGGTCAATAGAAATGCAGCTACAGACAGGTTGCTGACTGACCGCAAGATCAGATCAGACTGAGGAACTTTTCCATAATCTGTTGACTTTTTACACATTTATCCAAACCTAGAAAATAGTAAGATCAAGACTTGCAAAGGTTGTGTAGGAACTTTGATGCCTCTGTCTGTTTTCAGTGTTGTTAAAGTCAAGTCTTATAGCATAGCATATCTCAGTACCAAAGCAGTTTAAAGTGCTTTACATCATAAGAACGCAATATAGTAACTAATAATGAAACAATCACTAAACAATCCTTTTTGTCAAATGACACTATCAAAATCATTAAGCGAATACACTTTAAATATATTGATCAATGTTCCTGTTATGAATCAAAAGTAACTAAACAGGTGTGATTTTAGCCTTGATTTAAAGGAACTCTGTGTTTCGTCTGTTTTACAGTTTTCTGGAAGTTTGTTCCAGATTTCCGGTGCATAGAAGCTGAATGCTGCTTCTCTGTGTTTGGTTCTGGTTCTGGGGATGCAGAGCAGAACCAGAACCAGAAGACCTGAGAGGTCTGGAAGGTTGATACAACAACAGCAGATCTTTAATGTATTGTGGTGCTAAACTGACAGTGATTTATAGACTAACAGAAGCTTTTTTTAAAGTGTATTCTCTGAGCTACAGGGGGCAGTGGGAGGACTGTAGACCTGGGTGATGTGCTCTACCTAGTGTACTCAAACTTTTCATATGTCCAGTGCTTCAACTGTTCTAAAAACACACACTAACCAGAATTGACCTGTATGTATTCACAGGCTTATAATGAACTCTAATAGAAAACTCTGTGTGTGAAATGAAGCAGAAGTTTAGAGGACTAACTACAAAACTCACCCAATTGAGATCCATTGTCAGGTCGTCTGCTCTCTCTCTCTCTCTCTCTGTCTCTCTCTGTCTCTCTCTCTCTTTTTCTGTCCTCCTTAACTTTCATTTCACCCCCATGCTACATCTCCTCATGCACTGATGACAAACTCATAAGCTGTTATCTGTTCCTCCCCACCTCATTTTCTGTCCCCTTAATGTCACCACTCCCTAAACCCGCCCATTCGTCTTTGATTAGATATGCCAGATTAATTAATGTGATTACGTGACAGCCTAGCTGATAACAGACCTTTAAATTTTAGCTAAAGTACATGAGTTATAATTATGGGATGGATGATTGGCTGATTGGCACTAGAGATGAAGGGAAATGCGACAGGGTCTCTTTTAGTGCAGCTCCTTTATGAAACTGCTCAGATTGAAGAGGAGCCATGGATACAGTACCATGAATCAAGTGTTGCATTTAATAAATGAGTGTTATGAGTTGAGTTAGTACTCAGTGTTTCAGTGCCAGGGCCATTCCAAGGACAGCACTCTTCTGCACAAAGATTTCCACCATTGTTCTAGATTAAAAGAGACATTATCACCTGTGGTCTAACAGCCATTTGTCAGTTTCCTCCCTGTAAGTGACAGGTAAGTAACAATTTAGCTTTATTAGCTACTTCGTTAGCATACTGAGCCAGTATGCTAATGAATTATCATTCTCACATGAGACCATCGAGTCTGAATGATTTCTGTTCCTAAATTTTGTATCCATATTTTTTTTAACACTTGTAAAGTTGGTTAAAAGCAAATTAATTTAATTCAGTATGTGTCTACAAAATTGTTGTGCTTTTAAAATGAACTTCTTAGACTTAAGACATTGAGTCTATGGCTAAATATTGGTATTTTATCAGCAAGAGAAAAACCTGTCTTGGCTAGTTGCTTCATAGAAAAATTTGTTTTGTTGTTAGGATTTGTAAAGTGGAAAAATAAGAAGTCACACTGGCTCCTTACTGGGTTCTGCTTTAACTATTTCTGCATGCTGGCTTCTGGCTGGTGCCTGCAGGGCTTTCCTTTTCACCTTGCATTTGTGTTGCATTCACTATATTATCCCCTCCAAGTGCTGTAATTGGAAAATAGAACCTGACATCATTTACATAACTGTGCATAATAAATCAAGAAGTCAACTGGGGTAAGCTGCTGGTTAAATTTTGCACACTCCTCCAATTATTGTGCGTCTTAAACACAGTCTGGAGTAATCCTAATGGTGGTTGAAGCCAAGGTTTTTACCCGTTCTGTTCAGAGTAACAAACAAAATGATGTGTTTTTATGTGAGCCTGTGATGGAAGGGGGGGCACGACAAACAACGTTTTATTTTAGAGCAGCACAACTATGATGGATGAAATTGTGCCTGGATGACGGCTAAAAGCACGGTTTCAGAAGGATGTAGGCATGCACACAATGTGTGTGTGCGTGTGCGTGTGTGTGACAGTCTGCAGAGATGTGCTGAATCCTAAAACACAGCTCCGCCTCTTTAGAAGCCTTCAAGTCAGCAGGAGAAATTGCAACTGCATGTATTAGCATAAGTTAAAGGCCTTTCAAAAGTCTTCACATCTGAGGAACTTTTAGACATTTTTGTCATGTTGCAACTACAAACGTCAGTGTACTTTTTAAAGGAGGGTTGTTGTGTTTTTTTACTTTGTTTGTTTGTTTGTTTTTTTTCCCCAGAAAGTAGGGGCTTTCCAAAGACCTTCTCAGCTTCCCTCCTCATACTTGCATGGCCCTCTCGTCTGCTAGTGGAACACTATGCTAAAATGCAGCACATTTCATATTGTTTACTTTTGGAAATTTGGCTCATATGCACAAAGCTGCAGGGCCTACACTTGCCTTTCACAGCCCTGTTGCCATGGTAGAACAGTAATGCTGTTAACAAAATGAAACCAGGAGATGTAGGTAAAGGAAAAAAAAAAACTCAGAGAAACTGTTAAAAAAAGAGTTAAAAACCTCTCAAATTCGTTTTCTTTTGCTCCCTGGGTCGGCTACGCTCCACACAGACAACAACGCCACAACAGCATCAGGATTCAACCAACAATTAGCTTTGGCGGTGGAGGTGAGTCACATAGAAGAGATAACAGAACGTCAAAGTCTGAAGCACAAGCCAGCACAGTTCACACGGTTCACCACTGACAAGAATCCATTTCAGTGAAGCAGCAGAACCTCCGACACCAGAATTGCAGTTTTTTCTCTGCTGGGAAGCCGCGCACACCTCTGCTCTGCCGTTGCCTTTTTACCAAAGTCTACAAAGACCCTGAAAGCCTTTTAACAAGTGAAAAAATAGTCTAAAGTCGTTGTGTTTTTTTTTTTATTTTATTTTTTTTATAAGTTTAATGTGGGAGCAAACGCAGTCGGTCGGTGCCATGCGTCTTGTTCAGAAGGAGCAAAGGAGCGTGGGTGACACCACTCTCTGTCACACTGTTTCGCTCTCACTCACTCTGTGTCAATACCCCCCCCCCCCAACCCTCCTCCCACCACCCACTTTCCTCCATCTATTTCTCAGTCTCTGACTAAACCAGAGAGTGATGACTTGGTTGACAGCCCCCCCCAAAAAGGCCCGATTTGAAGTTGAAATGCAGAGTGCTTGTCAGAGGTGGCAGAGAAGGGGGCAAAGGGAGAAGGGGTTCTTTGTGAGCATTTGTTCATGTACGCGCTTGTAAAGGCATGATGCATGCTAAAAATGACATGTGGTGGGCCGACGGGAGGGGAAGTGGAAGAGATTTTAAAACGCTGTGACTGACGGCTTGATTGTCATTCTGCTTTAAACCACAAAACGCTATGAAAAGCATCTATAATCCAAACTTTCTGTTCTGGAGAACTGAAGTCCTCATTTCTAAAGTTTAATTACATTTTTTATGTTAAGAAAATAAACAGATATGGTGAAATTAGGAATAATTTCCCCCTTTTTTGAATGAATGTGATTTAGTGTTCAATACCAGCGTAAAAACTAAGCACTGTGCTTCCACTGACCATACAATTGGGCAATTTGAGGTATCAAAAATAAATTTGCTTAATGGAAACACACCAAATATGAAAAAATCGTGTTTTTTTTATTGAATATTTTGGAGCTAGGTTTTTGGACCTTTCAAAATAGATGTTTCAAAAGTCAAACATTTTCGACTTTTCCAATAATTCCTTGTTTTTTCCAGAGATTTTTGGCATAAATTTGCTCCCCCTTTTTTCTATCTACAACTGCCCTATTATGTCGTCATGAGTAAGACATTGTTACACATCTAATCAATACTGCTTATTTCTCATATAACATGTAAAAGCAGTCAGCAAAGTGAATAATGTGCTGCTGCAGCTCAAGTCACAAAGTGGGAAAGAACAGTGCTAAGGGGGATTAAAAGCCTTGAAAAGGGCACTCATCCATCCAACCAGCAATCCATCCTTCCATGCAACATGCCAGCCAAAGAGTCCTTGAAGCCGCTCGCCAGCTCGTCATCCCTCCATCCGTTCTGGCCCGAGCTCCAAAAAGTAATTGGACTGTTCATGTAAGTGTCCCGATCACAGAAGCAGACAAACACGGTCCATCCCTCTGCCATTTGCTCTTGGTCTTTGTCTCTTTTGTCTTTTATCACTGCTTTGCATTTCCCTCTCTGTCTCTGCCACTCCGGCAGAGCCAGCAGTCGGGATCTGTGGTACAGTCTTGGACGGAAACATTACCCCTTGTTCCAATGGAAAAATGTGTTAGTGTCCTTCCAAGCAGCATTTTTTTTCGTGTGTGTCTTTTTGAGATTTGAATGCGCGAAGAAACAGATGTAATATCACAGAAAACATCTGTCCTGACGGATAAACGCAGAGCTGTACACTTGGATGGATTTAATGCCTACTTGAGCCTGACTTTGAGTGTGGCCTGATGTGTGTGTGAAAGACTGTTTCATCAGCTTTTATTGCTCCATAAACACGCCTCTGGATGGTGGATGAAGGACTGTGGTAATGTTCATTTGTGGTGATATGATCCATGAAAGTGTAGGACTACTGTAATGCAGATAAAAATTTATGGTGGACACTGTTCGTACATCAGTATTCAATTATTCTCTGAGTACAATGTAATTGTAGAAGAGCATGAAGCTTCCAATTAGTTTGTTGTTCTTGAAAGCACAAAAGAAAAAAAATGGGACATTTTTAACCAGAAGCAGTTACACTAAATTATTGGTCTTACAGACTGAATAATCACTGCTAAAACTCCAGCTTATGAGACAAAACCATTGTATGATATAAACACATTGCATGTTTATTGTCTACATCCAGAAATTTCACTTATATGCCCAATGCTGTAGGACAAAAAGATGATTCTTTTACTTGCCGTCCATTGCCCCGTTGCCATGGTACAATTCTGTTAACAAAATGAAAGCTGGAGATATAAGTGTTGTTAATGTGGTGCTACAGCAAAGGGAAAAATAATGCAGAAAAACAGCTGAATAACAAGTCAAAACTACTCATGCTCTTCATTTTTCTTGCTCTCTGTCGGCGAGAAAAAACCTGTTGTACACTTCAACGGGTGTGTATACAACAGGTTGTAGACTTCACACACACCTGTCGTCATAGCAACTCACTGACAACAGGTCCAATGGTATATCAGGATTCATCACCAAAAAACATGCAAACATTTCCGGAACAAAGAACGGAACATTCAGTTTTATGTCTTCAGGCTTGATGTTTATTTTGCAATCATTAATCAGTGACCGTCTGAACACAACGCTGTTAGATAAGCTAATTTAAACACCCTGATGAACTGTCAGAGAGTTGGTGTGTGGGTCGTCTTTTTTTTTTTTTTACTGAACCCAAGTCTGAATTCCACAGCACTTCTACAAAGTCAAGTTAGCAAAACGTACCTACTGTCCTGTCCGTCGCTATTTCTTTTAAAATAAAACTTTTTCCTGATGTGTTAAATGTGATTGTGCTACAGTTGTCATAATGTTGACAATTAGTAGCAACGCACTGCACCACTTAAGATTTAGAACGTCATGTTGATAAATTAATTTAACCATTGGTCAAACTAATCATTTACCCTGCTGTTGTAGGTTCATCTTTTTTTGCTGTCCAACATATTAAGTCATTTTCAAGAGTAAAGTAAACAAACAGTATTTGTGTCTCTTGATTTCTTGCTAAAAAGTTACTTGTAAGTTAGATTTATCTTATTTTGTTAAGGTAAGAAAATGAAAGTATTTATTAGACTAAACTGTCATTGACTTAAAACAAGTTCCCAGGTCCTGAAGAAAAGTTACTTTTAAGCTAGTTTTGTTTTATTTCAAGTATGACTAAAATTACTTGGTTAGATTTTGTATTTTTGCAGTTTACTGACTTACTTATTCATCTTTTGTCTTCTTGTTGTAGTTTTACTGAGGTGAATGATGGAAATTAAAAGTTTTTGAGGTTCACCAAATATGGACTGAGAAATCAGGAAATTTAAACCCTCAAAAGCTTGGAATTTTGAAAAACAAAATATATCAGAACCCTGCATAGAATATGAAAAAAACAAGCTCAGTGGTGAGCAGATGATATGAACAATCATGCACTTTTCTAGCTGATTGAGATAATCACATAATGCATCCTGCAAGTCTCAAGAAAAATGTGCAAGCTACTTATTAAATGTATCCAGCTCTCTTTGTATAATATACAGTGAAACCTATTTCCTATCATTTTGTTTCTCCTTTTGCAGGAATCCATTAAAAGGCACGTGTGCCAAGGAAATATATACATAGCATTAACTGCCAAGGCGGAGCAGGAGTGAATGAAGTTAAATAACAGGACACTGCGGTTCTAGCTATTCAGGATCTTACTTTAATGCCCTTAAATGTGTGAAAGTCTAAGCCTCCTGGTAGGCGATCCATCAGAGTACATCATGTGAAAACACCGAGAACATTTTGCGCTGTTACCGCTGTGAGCTGCAATCTATCAACATAAAGCATCATCTCCTCACCCGGCTGCTTCTGACGCCCAGCTTACTGTACCGGCCAAACAGACGGGAGTCTTTCAGGTTTTGTTGTTTTCTTTTCACAAAGAGGACTCAAATAACCAACTGTCCCCTTGCTGATGTGTGCCAGTCTACCCACGAGACACACTTGAGTGGTGACATTCATTTTTCAGAATGTACGAAGTCCTATCTGTGCGATGCTTTTGACCTGAGTGAAGGTCAAATCACACAAAATCGGTGTCAAATGTTCGTTTTGGCCGCTTTCATTCTAAAAATGCTGATAAAAATGTTTCCAGAGGACGTCAGAGGTCAACCAGCCCCTCACAAACCAAAGAACTTTCAGTAACATCTTCAAAATAAGAGCAGCACAATTGGAATTTTTTACTGTGGAAACCAGCACAAACGAAGCAAGGTTGATTGACCCCAATTTTGTTTCATTTTGTAAATTAAACAATTTGCTAAATTAAATTGTTCAATTTGCAAATTAAACAATTCGTAATTTAAACATCATATTTAATTTAAATTATCATCTTTTGATGACCTGTGGAGCAAACCAGCACAAACGTAACAGAGTTGATGATCGGGGGAGGGGGCAGAGATCCCCTCTGGTTGATCGTTTCATATTTAAACTGTCATTAATATCTTCAAAACAAAAGGAGAACAAGCAAAAATTTTGTCAGCACAAACACAACAGGGTCGGTTGACGCTACTTTTTTTTATCTCATAAAAAGGGGGCTGGTTGACCTCTGATGAGCTCTTCACTAATATCTTTAAAACAATAGGGGAACAAACAGACATTTTTGTTGTAGCAAAGCTGTTTGGGGAAACTTCACTCAGGTAAAATTTTGTCCATCGCAAAGTGAAACGTTGCCATTGGCTGTTTAAGCAAATATTTTACTGGATTTTTCATTGTAGTCTGCGACTAAAAGAAAGTTGAAGTGACGTGCACTATACAATATGGTCGAGCACTGTACAAGAACCCGTTATTTGAAACATCTGGCAGCACAGGAGGCTAATATAACAGCAATTTCATTCAACACATAGTCTGCACCAAAATAGAGCTGCAAAGACAATGTTTGTGAAGTTGAAAAAATTATGTTATTTGTAGTAGCACTGCTAGGAAAGAGAATAAAGATAAAAACATAAAATAGCAGAGACTAAAGTCTCTCCCATATTTCTTTTCATTGGCGAAGTCGAGTGACAAAAAATGTGTCGTCTCATTTGCAGGAAGGCGTTCTCTTCCCATCCTGACACCAGGCCTGGGTCTAACTATTTGTCACAGAACTGTGTGTGATGTGTTGTGTGATTGGTCAGACGTTTGTGGGCAAGTTTTGTGCAGAACTCACTCAGACAGCAATGCTGAAATATTGCTTCAACTAGTCTGTTTCCATTTTACCAATACTTTCATTTGTTTCGGTATAAACAACATAAAATACCTTACTAATATTTTCTATATCGTAAATTGCTTCATAAGTGTTTATTAGTCTTCCGCAGAAATAGCACAGCTAATCCTTTTATTTTGAAAAGAATTAGAACAGCATATTGCCGTAAATCCACTGTCGCAAATTGATTGTCACAAGCTGTACAGCAGCGGCGCTAACACCGGTGTGCAGACAGCAGATGTGCCCCATGGTTACAAACAGGAAAAGGATAGCTAAGGTGTAATTCAATGCTACAAATGGTTCTTAGCAACTGGTTGATGAGGGAATGTGGTTGGTATTTGTATTTTGTTGTGTAAATGTATATCTAGCCATATTTCACAGGTACAGGTTGCTATTAATTATAGCAGTTACTTTTTTCCCCCAGTAGAAGATGTTCATGTTCTTTGGTAAGTTAGATGTGCTTATGTAGCCCTCACTTACGCATTGTCAGAAATAAGTGAGGGTGGGTTCTTTATTTCTGTATACTCTCTTTTCTATTTAATCTGAATCTTTCTCTAATGCTTTCGGATCAGTCAGCATTGGACACCAGTAAAGCAAATTTCACTACACACCAGGTAAAGTAGACCATAGAAACCCTCCTTTAATTGGGTAAAAATAATAAAATAAAGAAATGGCAGGTTTTGAGATTTCAAGCAAAACAAAAAAACAGAGAGTTATTCAAACCATACAATAAATTGGCATATACAGTGTAAACACACGTTATATTACCCACTATTTTGAAAACTAAACCTTTGAAAACTAAACCTAATGCCGGCAGAAAATATACCCTACGTTGCAGGCCTGTGCAGATGCTCATGAAGGTAGGAG
>CAEFZX010032318.1:0-11453 GCA_903066825.1 Alfaro cultratus
TGGTGGCTTCAGACTTTCCTTTGGTGAGTAAAATAATGACCCTGGGGTCCGATCGGGACCACTAAACTTTATCTAGCATTTAACAAGTGCTCGTTGTCCATTAGGGAGGATGACTACCATTAACTTGAGTGGTTAAGTGAGACTGTGCGATTGTGAGGGCTACTGAATCGATTGTCTCCTAACTGAAGAGGGTCATAACTCAAGGAGTGAAGGTAGTTAGAGCTAGACGAAATCCTTCCGACACCGGTTTAAACAGATTATCTGGCTAAGATCTGCTGTTGGGTAATACTCGAGGTCTTAGAGATCTTCCTGACCCGTTAGACGGAGAACCGGTCAGTAGTCAGCCCAAAGGAGTTGTGAGGGTTGAAGGCGGGGCTGGCTATTGCATGATGATAAACAGCTTTTATTCTACTATTTTTGCGACAACGGAAACTATGAAGTGTTTTGGATGTAACCAGGAGGGCCATTCAGTTCGTAATTGCCCTGAAAAGGTTCAAAAAGAAACTGTTCAGGTTAACAAAAATCCAGAGCCAGAGACATCAGCAGATACTATGAATGAAGCTCTGGTGGCTGCAGTGGGGAAGGAGCTCAGGAAATTAATGATGGGGAAGGAGTTTTAACAGAAGAGCAAAAGCAGTCAAATGTTTCAGAATGTGACATTGAAGATGTCATTACTTCTGTTGAAGGGAGTAAAGAGAGTCAAACACAACAAGGATTACAAGAAGAAATGGATGTTGATGACTTAGTTCATAATGGAGGAAATCTGATCAGAGATGATGAAAGTGTTTTTAAAGTACCAAACACTAAAAGAAAATCTAAAGGACCTAAAGGGGTGAAACCTAAAAAGAATCAATTAAAAGAACAGAGTGGGAAAGGAAGTGATTCAGAGGCTGAATCTGATTCTGATAATGATAGAGAATCTCCTGATTCCTCTATTCCTGATGGCCAGAGCACTAATGGTTACAGTCTATGTGATGGAGACCAGGGGCTCCATCCCTCATTAGTGATTATTGATACATTTATTTATTGAACAAATGCTTCTTGTTTCAGTTCATTATTTCAGTTAAATCCAGGTGCTGTTAAAGCTTCTGGAGCATACCATTTCAACTGAGAGGGGTAATGGTTTGTTATATATGTTAAAGTTAATTGTTGATTGACCTTAGATTAGTTTAGTTTGAATAATTTGCATGCATGTAAATACTATTTGGTACCATTCCTTTTGTGTTAGGTTTGTGTCAATTATTTCTTGTTTTATTTTGTCATCCCCTTTACCTGAGTGTTGGGATAGCCCACAGATATAAAAGCTAGCTTCTTTGTTTCACTGTGAAATGGGTGTCGGTGTACTTGTGACCTGCAGTGCCAATAAAACCATCTTGACTGCATTTTGTTGCCTCGCCTCCTTCCCTGACGCAGAGCCTCCGCTGGTCAAAGTGACAAACATTTATGTGCCTCAAGCATATACCTGGGCTAATGTTGAGTGGGTCGATAAAAAGAAACAAAAACGAGAAAGTTCCGACATTTAGAGCCTTAGATTAAAATACTTCACATAATTATAGTCAATTATCACCATTAAATCTGCTTAGTTGGAAACAAATACAAAGAAACTAAAAATGACTCATAACTTGTACATAGCATTGTGTATTTTGTCTTCCCTGGCAGATGGAAATCCACTCCAGCTACATTTTCTCAAATCTGTGCACTATTTAGATTTATAAAACATTCAGAGTAGCGGTAAGTCTCATCTCCTTAACTGACCATGTATTTTCATGCAAATTCTTCTGCAAGCTGCTGGTCCACACAACTCTGACAGCTTCACAATGCCACCGTATTAAGCAATGGTGCCACTATGTGGACAAAAGCTACACACACAAAACCTGCAGAGGCTTATCTTTACTTAAAAGGAGTCAGCACTCCTTTTAAACAGTATTCAAATATTAGCCATTCAGTTACTGAAAATGCAACCTCTATTTGTACCTGCCCTAAAAAGCCAAAGTAGAGACTGTAGTAAAAACGCAACAAACATTTAGGGAAATATAGAAATGAACAATTAAACGAACTTTATATATTTTTTACTAAACTATGAACAAAAAAAAAAAAAAAAACCTGACAAGTTTGCACCCTGTCAATCATGGGAGATCATCACTCTCCCTTTATCTTTGTTAATTTTTGAAAGTCTTATTTCTTTTTTTTAGTTTACAAACTCCCCACTGCAGTCTTCAGGGTAACCTAGTTTGTGTTGGACACATTCAACTGTTTCTAGTACTTTTTACACAAGTTGGTCTTTACTCTTCGCCCTGCTTTTAACAACAAAATAACAAACTATTTATGAGAGGGAGATAACATGCTATAAAAAGGACACACCGTGACACCAGTTATGATAGGTCTTGTCGTTTCCTGTTATACGGCTGAGACTTAACTCCGTTTGTTGTTTAAGAGCCATAGGACAGATGAATAAAGACAAATAGATTAAAAGTTTTTGCATTTTTAATACTTTTTCTGACAAACTTTTCCTCCTGTGGAATTTAACCCCTCATGGTCAGCATGGTAAACCACAACTCACCCAGGATTATACTGATGTTTGTCGGATTATTTGCCTTATTTCCTGCAACTACTTTAAACTTTCTTTCAGGCTTTGGAGGTCATTCAGGTGAATATTTTTGTTTTACATGAATCCAGTCATCTCAAGGATTTTAAAAAGATTCTCCAGAATAAATAGGCAACTCTCAATGCAGGTGTCTTCAGGCAGCGTACAGAAGATGTCTCACTCAAGTACATGACATCTGTAACTCCTGCTCAGTGGACGTTTTTCGTGTGGGATTTCATTTTTTACTTTTGTTTTTTTGCCATGTTTGTGTACTTTTCTGCTGGACTTTGTAGAAGGTAAGCACTTTTAAAAAATATATATATTTATTCAATAAAGACAACACAAACACATTGGTGTAAAACCAGATGCTCAATTTTCAACACTTTTGAGTTACATATGGAAAGGTTCTATAGCTTTTTCACAGAAGGAATATTTCTTTTTTTTCTCCGAAGAGTTTTTGCGGTGCTAGTGGCTCATATTTTTTGCAATAGTAAGCAGACAGGAATGAGGGAAGACATGCGGCAAGGGTCGCCAGGACTGTGAGTCGAACACGCGACCTCTGCATCAAGGACTAGGGCCTCCAAGCGTGGGGCGTGCTAACCCCCTGTGGCACCGCTGCACACCCTGGAATATTTCTTTCTGTTTTAATACTTTACATCACCCTTCTGTCCTGTCATGTGGGAAATCACACTTTCTTGTACTGCGTCAATTTATTTCTCCTCGGTGCACTCATTTTCTCTTTATACCTTCCAGATTACTCAAACATCGTATGAAAAGACAGATTATTTCCCCACAGGCTCCTTCTGTTAGTTGACATGTGCTCAGTATTTAACTGTATTATCTCTGCCCAGTGCAGGAGTACATATGAGTGGATGTACACCACACCTGCAGTATTGCCTTATGGGTTTCATGTCAGCATCATCATATATCTTATTTTGAACATCACCTGGCTCTTTTTGTATGACAGAGAGTAAGTATGCTAACTCACACTAACCACCAGGCTCCTCCTGTTGTCATCTCTTTTGATCCATATGAACATTTTATTTCTCTGTGTCCAGAATGCTGCTCCCAGTGCTCATAACCTCAGCTCTAATGACGCTAACTGATTACATGATGCTATTTTTCTCCTGCCATGGGCTAAAGATTTATGGTGCCTGGCTGAGCAATCATCGTAATGCAGACCTCTGGATGTTCAGGATATTGGTAAAACTATAAATATAGGGCAACATTCTTGGGCGGCTTTTTATTTGGTCTTTGCAACATATTTGCTATGACAGGTATGACTAAAAGCTTGTAAAATCACATACTGAAGCCAGCTTTGATAAGTAATTGTAAATAAATAAAAAAAAAAAACATTAATTTTGATGCTGAAAATCATTAAGGTAAAATTGCAACTTCTTCTTCCTTTTTACTTCCCTGTTTTTATCTTGCTTTTATCTGCCGAACTCACCCTTCAAAGTCAATGGGTGGGGCTGACACCAATTTGTCGGACTTTACCAGTTGAGCCTAATATTTTGAAAATTGTTATTGTAATGGGGGATTATTTTTCACAATTATTAGACAACATAAAAGCAGCAGATTGTGAGTGAGTGAGTTTGACAGACAGCGTAATTTATGTGTGTGTTCTATCTGATGCCACAAAAACACAAACTGTTCATAAGTAACTGGAAGAGTAAATAAATTAATCAAAAACACACATCTTTGAAGCATTTACTAACTGGTTTTTGGTCCTCTCCAACTGTCTCTCATTGTGTCAAAACAGGTGCAAAATGGAGTGGCAGTGTATGCCACTTGGGGGACACTCTCCACTTTGCTGAACCTGACAATCTACTTGCAGCATCAGACGAAAGCATCTCGATATCACTGCACAATGTTGTCACTGCTGCTGCTCCTGATGGAGCTGTTAGTGTGGTGAGTCTGACTCCCATCTGCCTTATGTAGTTTTACTGCTGCTGTTGCTTGTCATAAGACAGGAGCAGAGGAAAACACAAGCCTTCTTTGTCTTCTGCTGCTTTCAGGTTTCTGTTGGAGAACTTCTACCTTGATGAGCACGTACACTATACTGTGACCATCTACCCTGTAGTTATCCTGTGGTTGACAGGCATCCTGGACAACAATGCATCTCCTGGTACCAATTTGTACATCTTTGAAGGTAAAGTTTCAAGTGTGCATCAATATTGAAAAGATAAAACATTGTCATTTTGCATGTATGATTAATTGTGGCAGGTTGTGTTTTTTAAGAAATAATTTTAATATTGAACAACTGCAGTGTTTCCAGAAATTCCTAAATGTTAATGAACCTCAAACATGGGTTCTTAAGAGAGTACAAGTGAGGCGTTAGCTTTTTGGGGAAAATATATATATGTATGTGGACAATTATTGGGAAAATATTAAAGTTATTATTCAACTAAATTAAATAGACAAAAGGTCTTATCTCACTGTAAATCTGCTATTTATGAAGGGCCTACAAGTTCCAAGATGATGTATACTTGAATACTTGATTTCTGTCTCACTCTTCAGTTTGGATCCTGGTGATTGCCTGTGTCCTGCTTGTGGTTCGTATCATAATGGTGGCGTGGAGGCATCACAAACAACCGCTTTACACGGACAATGAACAATTTGACTCCAGTGGAAATATCATTGTCACAACCCAATCTTTTCCTATGAATACTTTCCTGAGATGATGGTAAAATATCACATGTACATAGAAAGAAGAATTTTTACATCATGAATGCTTAGAATGTCATTCCACTTTCTTAAGAAAACTTGAGATAACTTGCATATCTCAGACTGCTGGAGATAGACACCAGTCTCCCTGCAAAACTGAAAGAATAAGCAGACTTGGACAATGGAAGGATGTACACCTCTTGGAAAAGTGTTGTACAATGTTGTTGTTTTTTTATAAATGACATCAACAATCTAACTTTTGAACACACTGGAAGAACTTATGGGAAATAAATTACAATACATTGAGAAGTGGAGTGTACTCTCCAAGCATGCTTTTTTGCAACAGTTAGAAAATTGAAGCTACAAGTGCCATCACCAAGTCCTGATAATGAAACGGGGATTCTACTGTTTTTTTTTTTTGTTTTTTGCTCTGTTTCATGCCTATGAAATATTTTCTATTTTATCATATCAAACATACATGTGCGGAGTTTACTGAACAGCACTAGGGACCATGTGTTTTCAGATCAGACTAAAATAGTGATTGGCACTGCCATTTTCTGCAGTGAGGACTCTGTGTGTAACACAATTAGGTTAAAGAACAAAAAACCAAGTTATTTACAGATAACCTTGAACTAACATGGTTTTATGTGAAACACGTTCCATGTTGTATGTTCTATATCAAAAATAGAATACTGAAATTAGAATATGAAAGAAAAACAAAACATACATTTTTAAAATAAATGAAACTGTATTGTCCACTTAAGCTAGTTTTCAACCTAAATTCCAAAGAATGTCTTGATTTTTGTCACCTACATCCAAAAAGGATATTTTTTTTGGGTCATGGAACATAATATATTCATATTCTTGAATTTTTATTTTTCCCACAGGTTGCATTAACATTGTTAATAAAAATAAAGTTCATAGGTGGAAATCATTGAACATGCTTAGAAAAATCTCTGAAGATAACTATTAAGTTTTGTAATGATTTAATCACCAGAGGAAGCATACACTGTGTCATTACACTCCATGTGGGTTCAGAACTTCTGTAAACAAAGAGTGACATGTAGGTTTAAAGTCCAGAACCTGACGTGCTTCATTGACAGCTGAGAGCAAGCTTTATTTTATAAGATCATAGAAGACATGTAGATGAGTGAAAAGGGGCAGCTAATGATTTTAACACTATTAAACTTTATTCTTGCTGGTAGTTAAATGTATGGCTAAGAGAACAATAGATTGTTAGAGGTGTCTTTTAATAAATGTTTAAGTAAAAATAACTATATTTGTTCTCCTTGGAGAAATTCTATTTATGGATAAAATAGTTGGACTCAATAACCAAGCTGTTGCAACATGTCATGGAAAAGTAATCTGAGCAAGATCATAAAATGTCTAAGCAAAAGCCAAGTTCCAAAGTCCCATGAACAAGATAATAGTACTTATGCTTTGTCTTCAGAATTTCCCCGCAGTAGTCGGTCAGCATATCACAACGTACAACGACTTCCATCATGTTTCCCCAGATCAAAAATACTGGTTTCCATTTAGCGATGCACGCTGGCAGCATCGTTCTTGCAATCATCACTCAGATAATCTCAGAAGTCTTTTTTTACCTGGCAATGGAAGACAAAGTGCCCAATGGTGAGTGATACATCATGCAAGCATTTTTCAATCATGGAATTAAAACTCAAAGATTGCAGGAATCAAAGAAATGCTGGTGTCTTCTCACACAACTTTTGATATTAGTATTTTTGCAAGATCGTGAGTACACATAGATTAGTGATACTTAGCTTTTGGGTCCTCAGCTGTTTTTCAGACTTCATCCTGGAATGTGTCAAAGACTTTCGCCCTAGAGTTGACTATGGACTCGTGGTCTGAGAACTTCTGGATCTGGATTGATCTGTGGTCTAAAATGTGGCTTGTTTATGCAGCTGTGAGCCTCTTCAGAAGGTACATTTGCAGGGCAAGAATAAAAGTTGTTTTTGCCAGAATTTCTGATCTTGACATTGCTCTCCTGTCTATAGAAATGTACTCGGCCCCCAGTCGTGCAATCCTGAAATCCACCCTCCCAAATTCTTTCTGATGTGGACTATCATAAATATTACAAGAGTGTGTAGTATGCCTATGTGGGATAGACAGTAAGTTGCCGGCAACACTGTATATAATGTGGCTAAGATTGAACAAGTAAATTATTTACACCAGTAAATTAAAGCTATTTCTGCTTTCTACAGCTATATCCTACCAGCAGTGTTGTCTAGGTGGATGTTATCACTTCACAGCTTCTACATGCTTTTCCTTTCCTACTCCAACCTGAACAAGCACAAAGCCTGGCTGGCAATCAACAACTCTGGTGTGATTCCATGGACACGTTATCTGGTGATAAGACTGTGATAGCTTTTGCAGTGTTACAGTGCCTTCCAGTAACCTCAATAATCCTTGAACTTTTTCACATTTTTCATGTTACAAACAAACATTTCCATGTATTTTATTGGGTTTTTATGCAGTAGACCAACACAAAATTGTGCTAATTGTGAAATGGAGGAAAAACATGAATGTGTTTTTCTTTACAAATAACAATTTGAATAGTGTGGTATGAATATGTACTCAGAGCCTCTGAGTCAATACTTAAGAAGAAGAATCTTTCACTACAATTACAGCCACAAGTCTTTTGTATTATTATTTTTTTCTTCTAACAAAAATAGGTTTTCTTTGATAAAGACCCGGAGTGTTGTCACTTGCAGCCCTTCGATTGTTTTCTATGGCTTCTGACTACTGTTCATGAATAGTTCAAATTTCACACCCCAACTTTCCACAATTTTTACTCAAAATCACACCAGTTAAATACAAGAGTTTACAAAAGAGAAGTAGTGTATATCCTGTTCTTATTGCTCACAACAAAAAGAAAAATATCCACTTATTCACTTTTCTTTTGATGAGGCAAAGTCTCAGTCTTTTTACGTTTTCGATCTGTGACTTAGAGACCTTTTTGCCGACTTCAGACACATTTTTATTAATTCAATCAATCAAGTCAGTCAATAAAGTTCAACTGTATAGCACATTTCAGCAACAAGGCAGTTCAAAGTGCTTTACATCATAAAAATACAAAAATCAACAATCAAAACATACTTAGCCAAGTGCCATCATTACACATCAAAAATATTGGTTAGTGTTTAACTTATTAAGGTTCAAAAATAACTCTTAACACGTGGGGCTTTAGTCTAGATTTAAAGAAACACAGTTTTTCAGCTGCTTTACTATTTTAATTAAAAGTGTAAATGGCAGAATATGACTTTAATTGAAGGTATCAAAGTAAAGGGGTTGAAAATAAATGCAGGTCACACTTTTAAGATTTTTATTAGAAAAAACAAACAAAACTAATGAAGTCAGTGATAGTTTTCCTTTGTCACCAATTATGCACTGTGTTGTGGTCTATCAGAGTATAAATCAGATTTTGTGAGTGTTGAAGGAAGTGAAAAATGATCAATGTTCAAATCCCTTTTTTTAGACACAGAATGGATTAGCTGTGTTTGCCTGGTGGTCTCTTTTTCATTCTGTGGTGGGCTTTGGCATAGTGCTTAAATATTATGCCGGTGTGCAGGACCGAGTGGCCAGTGCCACTGTCCTTTTCATCATCTCCGTGTTCATTATTACATGGTAAGAGCAGAAATTCAGAACATATTTTGCTTGGGAACATAAAATAAAAGAATAAGAAACAACTCACCATGTTTGTTGCTAAACTTACAGGTTCATCCTGCAGAACGTCTTCTTGATCAAGTACATGTGGCACACATTCAGCATTTATGCCATCCTCATTCTGGGACTGGGTGCAATGTTCACCAGCAGCTACCGTGTCCACAATTTCTCCATAAACACCGTCGTTTGTGGTAAGTTGAGAAAGTGTGATGAATTATCCTGACAGACCACTTCATCATGGAGTTTCACACTGAGCATTTTGCACCTTTAGGAGTTCTCATGCTTCTGATAACCATCATGAGCTTCATCCATTTGATCTCTACATGTCTGGAGAAGTCCCACAAGCCTGTTGCTGCAGAGCTGAGACTTGAAGGCTGTGAGACCGTGTGCAAACCAGAAGGAAATATTAAACACAAACTAGAGAACTGTGTTGAATTGCAAAATAAGAGACCACCATTTGATCAATAGATTTATTTAAAACAACACAATAATTAATTCTGTTGTGTGTCTGAACATACCCTGTGTACTGACCTCATTCGCTGAAATTTTTTAAGTGTGTGGTATACATCATTCACCAAAAGGTGGTAGCAAACGCTTAGATTAATGTTGAGAAATTTAAACTGGAGCTGCACCAGGAGATGGCACAATGACGCAAGCCTTGTATTTAATGCACATAAGGAAAAACAGTTTTTAAATGAAAAGAATCAATACTGGCCTTCTACAGATGTTAATTTTATTAACCTTTGTGGCTTGAATTGTACTGCATTCTAAACTCTCAAAATAACAGAGGAAAGCTTAAAAACACAGTGGATGTGCTGGTGTGTGTGTGTGTGTGTGTATGTGCCTGGTTGTGTTTACATAACTGTAAAATCCTCTTAATAAATTAGAAAACATCTGTATTTTTCATCTCCCTCTCTGCTCCTCTCTGGGGTCTGTGACGCTGTACTAAAGACATAATCACACTCAAGTTTAAGAGCTCTCTCTCTCGACGTTGCTTAAAGAATGGAATATCAAACATGCCCTTTGGCTTCAGGGAAGAGCAGCTCAACCTTTGATGAGGACACTGAGCCTTATTAAAGTAATAAATGAAAGCAGAAGAAACAAAGACAAGAGATCATACTATGAATGTGACCATGGCAGTGACATTTGTTCAACAAATAAAGATTTGTTATGCAAAATGGATACTGTTTTGAAAGATGGAAATGCAAAATTCAGCCATTTTCTACATCATCCGGTTAATTTTATTTCACATTTGCTTGTTATGTGTGTTTTTCTCGTTCTTGCCTGCCAGCACAAGGTTGCATTAGTATTTCCACACAGACATTAACTTGTAAAACTGGCCTTTGTGGTGGGTGGATGTCATTGACCCTCATCATAAGCTTAAACTGGCAATTTGTGCAACACTAACATTTTTCTTGTCTACAGGAGATTATTAGCTCTGATTTTTTAAGGCAGATAGATTTGCTTTCAGGATTGTTTAAAGATACTACATCAAAACCAGAAGAAAATCTGCTAAAGATCCTTCTTACATGCACACACATTCTGTGAATATGTTATGGATAAGGGAAAGGAAACTTATTTTTCTCAGAAGACTACATACGTGCTTTTAACATTAATGGTAGAAACAGCTCAATTCAGGAGATAGTAATTTATATACACTGATCCTTTGTTGACATTGTGAAAAAAGAAAAAAATAATTTCCTTCTCAGCTGTCTTGTGCAGTGTGACTCGGATATTTTCCAACTATTCTGTTTTATTTTCTGTTAACCATAGACAGAAATGAAAAGAACAAGAGTATAACAAGAAACCCTACTGTGCTTAGTCAGTCCTAGACTAAGCACAGGACTGATCACCTCTTGGGATTAGATTTTTGATTTTTTGTTTTTGTTTGTGTGCTTTTCTGTGTACAACTAATTTGGATCTAGAGGAGGGAGCAACCTTTTGACAAGATTCACAATTATATCAAGATTTTGCGTTCAGTTGATCAGCTTAGCTAATTGGTGTAATCGTAATCAGAAATTATTTTTTACTTATTCTTTTGGCTTCTTGGTGGGTCTCCATTAAAAACACATATATTTTTAAGACTTTTTACCTGAATAAATGAAAGTGTGACAAAAAGGAGAACAGAGCATGCTGCTGGGTCATTTTTTGGAGATCACACAAAGTTTTCCCTGAATAGTTGAAGAAAAACATGATTGTTCTGCTGTGTGAAACCTGTTCACACAGAGAAGGCAGATTCTCACAATATAATTAATGGAAGTGATGTGTGAATTGTGCCATCCTGTAGCATTACACTTTGGATTTTGCACAAAAAATTGTTGTCTTTGCTCAGTATGTGGGGTTGAAAACCTCCAATATAAAAACATCTCTTCTCTGCAGGTAATTAATGCAGACAAATGTATTTATCGAACAAGCATGAAATTCTTTCATTTGGAGTCTTAAACATGTGTCCTTATATAATGCCCATAAAGAAAGAACAATTATATCAGTCTTAAACCATTCTGCAAAATAAAAAAAA